>BQNB010036403.1:0-50160 GCA_026074375.1 Tanacetum coccineum | reverse complement strand
AAGTGACACAACTGCAGCTTCGTCTAGTAAGATGGAACATATTTAGAACAATGATAAAACAACCCATTTTGTCACCTCATATTATTGTTGTCCAAGCAGCCATATTACTATTGTCCAAACGACCCGATTTCTGTTATAGACATTGTAAAAACAACTGTTAGAAGCTGTAAAAACAACATATAAAAGCTATAAAAACAGCACACAAAAGCTGTAAAAAAACACACAAAAAGCTGTGAAAACAGCACATAAAAGCTCGATATTTCGCTGTCCAAGTAGCCATGTTTGTGCCATATTCCTGCTGTCCAAACGGGCCGGTTTCTACTGTAAAACCATCAGTTAAAAGATGTAAAAACAGCAGTTAAGAGTAGTAAAAACAGCATTTAAAAGCTGTAAAAACCTACATATAAATGCTGTAAAAAGAGTAGGTAAAACTTATTATCATTTGCTATATAGAAATTGCTCATATCTGTAAAATAATATGCAACTTACTCGTTCCGTTCTCCAACTTATTTGTCCTTCAAATTTTTTCCAAAAGGAGCCATCTTTCACTGCGCATAATTTAATAGAAATTATATGAGAGAAGTTCCTCTTAATGCTACAATTTTAATGACGTTAAGAATCATGACAAACAACATTTTAATCTAGCATAATTTATTGCAACCAACACATTAACCAGCTTGCTTCCTAATACCATTTGATGGTAAAAAAATGAAAGATCAACCATAAACATAAACCGCATCTTGCTTAAAATAATTAACACTAAAACCCCCCCCCACCCCCCCCCCCCCCCCCCCCCCCCCCCCCCCCCCCCCCCCCCCCCCCCCCCCCCCCCCCCCCCCCCCCCCCCCCCCCCCCCCCCCCCCCCCCCCCCCCCCCCTAAGTTAATTGCTATGAATAATGAATAGGGCATAACTTTGAAAATACTAAGTGTCCTTGCATAAAACTAAGCACTTGGGCTATTAAGATATGCTTCTAAGCAAGTTATTGCATATGTGTATCAATATAATAATGTAACTGCAGTATGTAGAGGTCATGATATAATGAACTTCTACGCGAGATCTTCTAAAGGAGTATCAAAATCAAATTTTAAGTGATTCCAGGGCAGGGTATTCTTATTGTCTATCACTAAATTACAACTATCAGAGATTCAACCAGGGAATGACCATTTGGCTAAAAACCATGATTTGTTTTGTCTACTTTGAGCATATTAATGAAAACTTAATATATACATGTTTTCCTCATTTGACCCATTTCATAACCCAATGACACACCTCAAGTAAAAAAGTGACACAACAGCAGCTTCGTCTAGTAAGATGGAACATATTTAGAACAATGATAAAAACAACTGTTAGAAGCTGTAAAAACAACATATAAAAGCTGTAAAAACAGCACACAAAAGCTGTAAAAAAAACACACAAAAAGCTGTGAAAACAGCACATAAAAGCTCGATATTTTGGCTGTCCAAGCAGCCATGTTTGTGCCATATTCCTGCTGTCCAAACGGGCCGGTTTCTGCTGTAAAACCATCAGTTAAAAGCTGTAAAAACAGCAGTTAAGAGTAGTAAAAACAGCATTTAAAAGCTGTAAAAACCTACATATAAATGCTGTAAAAACATGCATGCTTTGTTTTTGCTTTCACTTTGAGATGAATGAGTTTACGTCCAGATGCCTATGTTTCCTTTCACTTTAAATTCCTTCTAATTCTAAAACACGAAAAAAAGCCCTTTACTTTTGTTGTATATGACCTTACTACATTTGTTTCGTAATAAGCCATTGCATTTAGCAAATTTAAAATGGCATTACTGTGATTTATTATGCATTTCGAGCAGAATAATTAGGACATACTTTTGTAGTTCTTTTATTATTCATTCATCATAAAACACCATATTATTGATTTATCTGAGTTTTGCATTGTACTATACTGATTTAATGTTGTAATATAAATGTTCATACTACTATTTACATTTTGTTCAAGTGTTTAACAGTGGTTTGAATGGTTCGAATGCACATGATGGTAAGGTAAAATCTGTTCTTGTGAATGCGTGAGATTAAGGTTATTAGAGTTACATACCTGCTTTGAGTCCCTAAACTGAGCCGTTTTAGCACCTACTGCAGCCCCCAAACACACAACCATATTCAACCATCATTTCCCCCCAAACACACCCATTTTAGCCCCCAAACACACCTACTTATGCCCCCCACTTTAGCCCTCAAACGCACCCACTTCAAACCCTATTTTAGCAGCCAAATGCACCCATTTTAGCCCCCACTGCAATCTAAATCCAACTCCTGCTTCAACCCTCAAACTGACCCATTTCAGACCCCAAACCACCCATTTCAGCCTGTCCTTTCGCAAGAGACCCTATGCGATCATAAATGACAAACCCACCATCATTCCCTAATGCAATAGTACCTTTCGTAATGATATTCAAGCGTTGTTTATTTATAAGATTTGGTAATAGCTTAAAAAAAGAAAACAACTAACCTTGTTTCCTCCACCATCCCAGACTACTTTACAATTTCTTTACCAGCTTTTCCAACTTCAAAACGGCGCGCGAAATCAGTTTAGTAGAAGCAACAAAAGAGAGGTGCCAACCTTCATCACACGCAGAATCAGGTTGGCCATGTTCAGCGACAGAAATTCTTGCACGATCGACAATATGGCGTCTTCTCATACTTTTATTGGCATCAATGTTTTGTGTGTGTGGTAATGGAGAAATCCAAGTGTTGGTCAGAGTCTGATCAACAAAAAAAAACCAAACATTAGTAATAGAAGCTGAAGAACAAATTCGGAAGAAGTTAAAAGCAACTAAGAGTACACTTATGCCGGGAAACTATCTCATCTCCGCACGAAGAAAGGAAAACAAAGAAAACAGAATAGAGGTAGCAGATACCGTTCGCATATGTTTTTGCCTATTTCCTCCTCTTTATTTCTTATTACATTGATCTTTATGCCCTTCATTTTAGAACCCATACCAGAAACACTGTACGTTGGGACAATCTATTAACTTACGAACATCAATAAAGCATGAGCCTGGGCATATTTTTAAAGGTGCCAAAATAACCTTGAACCTCGCTTCCTTATACTTCAAAAATTCACCCAGCCTTACCTTATTCCTACGACAACTATAACATTTGTCACTAACTTCCCAAGAATCAATATAATACAATTTAGTTACAACAACTAAAAGAAAAGAAAAAAACAGACATCCTTAAATCAGAGTAGACACACATTCCTTTACCCTTGGGTAGGGGTGTGAACCAACTAATGGTAGGTTAACATTATTAATTCATTAGAGGTGGGAAATAAGCAGTTCAGGCGGGTTGGATAACAGAGCAATACGGAGCCGGTACAAGAAAACATACCTATTATTAAGGTGTGTCTCCTCCCTACGGGATCTGACTTTGTCAATAGTCTTGATGGCCTTGAGTGTGTTTTGAGTGAGGTTCCTGTCCTACCGTTCTGGCCTATTACGCTTCCTCTCAAACTCAAATGTACCATCCTGCAAATTTGATTTAGCTATCGACAAACCATATCTCGTCATAAAATAGTAATCCATTTATCGTAGTAGCAAGTTTTTGTACCTGTGTCATGTCTTTGTCATGTAACCTCCTGTAAGCTTTAGTCCATCTCTTCTTACGTGGATTCCTCTTCATTTTAAAATTTGTGTGATCTTTCGATCGACAAAATCTGAAAATCTGCACACACGTGTACCAAGTAACTTAGGAAATGAAAGAAGCATGATTAGCAGATACTCACTTATTTATCATAGATCAGATTATGGATTGTACCGAACCTTGTCATCAGAGTATAATTGGGTCCTAAATCTTTTGATTTTGTTTGTGCCTATAACGATTCCAAAAAAAGATAATACAAATGTACGCTAACCTCGTTTCTTTGCTTGAATGGTTGTTGGGAAGCTTTTCCCATGTTACAACATCCGTACCAATTCGGTTACAAAATTTCTACTTTATAACCGGTTGGTTGATTTTTTTTCCTCATAAGCTGGTAAAATAAGCCAATCCAAATACACCCTAAACTATAACAAACACTAAGCTACGCGATAAAAAAAGTGGCAAGGCCAAATTATAGTTTTCATAACCTTTGTATTACCCAGGCATCTAACCTTTTTTCATTTTTAAAGATGATCATTATGATACAATTAATATTTATACACACATACCTATATTAATTTGTTGATACACATATAAAACCCCTAAAATCTACCATATTATGAATATAAAGTAAGATTAGGGTTAGTAGACTCACCTTTTTTCTTTTCTTCTTCCGATCTGAGAAGCCTAACTCATATGCTTTCCTAAAACAAAAAACACAAACCCACCAAAAAAATAAGGTATAATTAAACTATTGCAGCTCGTAAAAAAACATTAGAAACAATACGTATTCGATCATTTGTCATCAAGAATCAGTCAGTTTGATTAAATGGAAAAAAAATACCCACATTAGATTTAAACAATCAAACCCCTGAAAACCCAAATTTGTAAAAACTATATACCCTTTACTAATTAGAAATTAAAACAAATACATCAAGAGTTAAAAAAACGACACCTTGTGCTCGGAAGAGGTCAGAGGATGATTCACAACTGCGTGGTTGGCCGGATTTTTAAAGAGAGAAGGATGTGTGGCGTAGGGAGGAGCAACAGGATTTGATGAGAGGGTCGATATCGCTGATAAGAGCGGTGGGTTTTGATAGGAGGATGGTTTTGTGTGTGTGTTTTTTTACTTTTTTATGTTATGTATGTGGTGGATAGGGAAAACAAAGAACACATGTTTTGTTATGAACAACCCACTGTATAATTTTAATTATTTTATTCTTATATCATAAAATACTTTACTATTCATCCCAGCTTATGTATAATAGCACTCCCCACACAAATGAATTTAATATAAGTTTTTTAATCAAATGTTACTGTTCATTAAGAATAATATATTAACTAGTGTAATACCCGTGCATCGCACGGGTCACACGTAAAAAATGAATAAATTTTTTACGACAACCTAATACTAAATCTGTAAACAACATACATTATCTATTAAAAGATATATAAAAAAGCATCATAATTTAACAAAGTAAGCATATAAGTCGAATTTAAAGTAAAACATGCATGATTGAAGTTCAAAGTAGCCAGTCTAAGTCAATTACATTGATCAAAGTAAACACGAAGTTTAATAATGAAAACAAATATCTAAGGATGCATATAAAAGACTAAAAGTAATCAACTCAAGCATCATTAACATCAACCTCATCAACTTGAGGCTCACTAACCACATCCTCATCAACCGCTCCTCCAAAAACAAATATGTGTATATTTGGCTACATTACCTTTTTAGAGACTCTATTTGCGGACCCTAAGTGCAATACTCGTACGTTGCTCGAGTTCTTGTTTTAAAAGGAAAAAAAGTATACTTGCCTACTCTTTTGGTTTCTATTTAATTGTTACACGAATAAAATAACACAAAACTTAAGAAAATTACAATATAAATTAATTTGAAATTGACAAGATACATTTTTATATTTTAACTAAAAGATATGCAATTATAATTTTATTTAGGATAAAAAAATTAATTAATTATCTCTATAAGATTGCATACATTCAACATTGAGAACTTTAGGTTTTTTTCTTTTTAAGATTGTATACATTGTTTATGTTAAACATATTTTTTACACAAAAGCATCTTTCGTTATAAAAAGATTATGATTATATATCATGTCACAATGTGTTGTACACAACACTCATTTTGTAACATATTATGGAATTAAATTATTTCAAAATTATTTGTTTATATAGGTTATGTTGATTTTGAAAAGTAGATATGTAATTTTCTATAAAAGATCTTTCTATAATTTACAAAGGACCCTCTATAGATAAAATTGTCTCGCGAAACACTCATTATTGGTATAGATTTATAAAAGAGTCGTAACATAATCGCTAAACTTTATGAAATGACATTTTCGTAATTTATTCCTTTTATTATCAAATATTTACATGTTATTGGTGGTTTTTGTCTTTTAACAGTTGATATATGCTTTAAGACTCGAAATAAAAGACTTAATAGTTTCATAAGTTAAACTTGTTTACCTTATTTATAAAAAAATTAAAAATAAAACATTTAATTTTTTTACGTAACAATTATGTGATATCTAAGGAGTTGAAAAAACTCATTAGTTTATATATACGCATAAGGTATTGAGTTTCATATGTACTTTCGCTATATAATTTATAAAATAACTTTGATGAGGCGTACCGTTACCGAAGTAGAAATCAAATTTTTCATAACTTTCTTATGCATAAAGATATACAAACTGAATAAAAAACCATATCTCAATCAATGAACTTGAAAGTTTGAAAGCAGATAATATGTATCTAATAGACAAACATCATAATTAGGCGTATACATAACGAAAATTGTGTCCGATAATTTTGTAAATTATTCTACAACAAGCAGGGTTACCCGCGCGTTGCTGCGGGACGTTAATTTTTTGCGCGTTGTTGCGGGACATTGTTATTATTATTACTAGTATTTTTGTTATTTTGTGCGGTTCGTTTTTTTTTTCCGGTATTACAATGTTTAATAGTTTGTTTTTTTCTTATATGGCCTTATGTGTTGGGCCTCATGTTTAAAGTTTCTTTTTCGGGTTATATGTTTTTTTTTTGTGCATTGTTTTAATTTTCCGGTGTATCATGTTTAATAGTGCGGGTTTAATTTTTTTCTCGGTATCACTGTTTAATACATTTGTTTTTTTTTCTTATGAGTTTATGTCTCGCAGGCGTTGTATAGCGGGGCTCGGTAAAATAAAAATTATACTTTTTTTTTTTGTTTTTTTTTTTGAGAAATTTTTTTTTTCTCATGTTTAATAGTTTGTTTTTTTTATATGGGCTTATGTGTTGGGCCTAATGTTTAAAGCTTTGTTTTTTTTTGCTATATGGGGTTTTTTTTTTAAATGCACTGTTTAATGCAATTTAAAGTTGTACTGGTTTGTGTACTTAATGTCGTTTATTTTTAAGTTGAATCGGTACTTTTTGTATTATTTTCCCCCCCTATTTTATGCCACATAATTATAAAAAAAAAAATAATATTGGACCGGTCCAAAGAGGGAGCCCAGGCTCCAAACCATTTGTACAGTAAAAGCATTTAAATTTTGTATGTTTGTGACTATTCACGATTATTTTAAAGTTGCATTCAGGTACTTTGTATGATTTTTTCACCATCTATTTTATGCCATAAATTTTAAAAAAAATATTTTGGGCGCGACCCAAAGTTCGGAGCCCAGGCCTCCAATCATTGGTACTATGTAGAATGCACGGAAGCTTCTGACTATGTCGATTATTTTAAAGTTGAATCGGTACTTTTGTAATTTTTTCCCCCTATTTTATGCCCAAAAAAAAAATTGGACCGGCCCAAAGTGGGAGCCCAGGCTCAAACCATTGTACAGTAGAAGCACTGTAGCTTCTACTGTACAATGCAAAATGTATGTTTTATAATATACTAGATTCAAGGCCCGCCCGTTGGGCGGCGAGTTTTAAGGTATTATTAGAAAAAACATTGGCATTTTGATACTTGTTGGCTATTGTGTTTTATTGTTTGAACTATTGACTATAATTTACACTAACAAGTATGGTTGAATTTGAATTAGTCTTCAAACTTTTGTAGAAAACTTTGATAATGATTTTTTTAATTAAAACTGATTATAAAAAAAAGGTAATGTTGAAATATATGTCAAAAGGATTTTCGGTTTTATTGTTTGAAAGCATATATGTTTTTCAAAAATAGTTTCTATAATTTTGTACATTAATAATTTTCTGTTCTAATGCTTTATGTAAATTACCTCGTTGACTCAATTAATGAGTTGTGAAGACGGTACGTGTCAAAAAGAGTTTTGTTTAAATTTTTTAACTATTAATGATTGTTCAAACTTTCCTAATATTTTTTTACTATTAATGATTTTCGGTTTAAGGGGTTATGCCATTATTGTATTTTCGTTAAATTAATGGGAGGGGGTTTTGTTTATATGTCTTTTCAGCCCGTTGATTATTTTTGTTTTTACAAGTGTCATTCTCTAGATTATTTGGGTCAATATTAGTTTTTCAAAAGCCAGTGTTTTTTATATGTTATATATATATATTATATACTATTCTATATATATATATTATATATATTTATATATTATATATATATTTTACTATATATATATTGATAAGATAATAGGTTATAGATTTTTAATTTTTTTGAAAACCATCGTTATCTAGTTTCAATGTAATAAGAATAATTTTATGTTTCATTACATAAAAAAATATCTTATAACTATAGTTAGAAAACATTGATATATTGTATTCATAATTTATAAATACCATTCATTTGACCCTACTAACATACTTATTTTTTGAATATCTAAAATCATATATGATTTAATAACATTAAGAATGAAGCTGATTTAAGAGTTTCATAACATTAAAAATGAAGTTGTAATTTCATAGTTTAATATCATTAAACACAATCAAACTATAGCCCATTCAAGTATCATACTTTGTATTTAACATAGTAAAATTAATTAACTAAGAATATACCTTGAAATTGATGTTCCCTCAACATAACTGGAGTTGTATCTCATATCGATTAATTGAGATATGGGCATAATTTTTTTGTTTGACTTAATAATTTAACCATCTTGTTTTTTGTCACATTCTTACTCCTAGAGAAATTGGTATTTATGGGATAATATGTTAATGGTTGTTTTGAAGACTTTTTTGTTATAGGTATTATATGATAGATAATGTTACAAAGATGAAATGTTTTTCAATCATAATGGTATTTATACTACAAAGTGATAAATGTTGAAAGTATGAGTTTGAATGTTTCTTTTGACTTGGACTTTTCTTTTAATGCTCAATGTTGTCTGGTTTTTGTTTTGCGAGAGATTTGTGTTATAGTTTACAAGAAGGATTTTCAGTTTTCTGTATTAAATATTTAATATCTCTTCAAAACTTTTTCTAATTTAGAGCATTATATTTTTCGAATTTATCCTTAATTAATGATTTTGTAAAATTTGGAATAACTATATAAATATCTGGTTTCAAGAAATAAGACGGTTTTTATGTTTATAACATAAAAAAAATCTATAATATTTAGTTAGAAAACCATATGATATCTGTTTCATTAATATTATAATAAACCATTGATATCTAATCTAAAATTCATATTTTGATTTAATAAATTAAGAATGAAGTTTGAATTCAGAGTTTGCATTAGCATTAAAAATGAAAAATGATTTATAGTTTAATATCATTAAAACATAAAACTCTTAGCCATTAAAATAACATATTAAGTAATAACTATAAAATTAAATTTAACTGTGAACTTATACCTGAAAAATTGATGTTCACAATCATAAACTGTGTTGGATTCATACGATTAATGATTCAGATTGGGGCATAATTCTTTGTTTGCCTAATAAATTTCACATCTTGTTTTCGTCACATGTTTATGACGCTCTAGAAATTGAATTTAGGGGATATGATGTTAATGGTTGGTTTTTGAAGAAACTTATTTTTTTTTATTGGTTTTTTATGAAATATTTCAATGGACATGGTATATTTATTTAACTTGAATAAGTAATGAATGTTGATGAAAGTTGAGTTTGACCCTGTTCTTGTGTGACTTGTACTTTTCATTTAATGATGAATATGGAGGTTTTGTTTTACATTCAATGCTGAAAGGGTACAAATGTATATGAGCCGTTGATTGATGGAGATGTTACAGTCCATTGTTGTCATGGGGTAATTTTTGTGAGACATTAAATGCCTCTGGTTTCAATATGATGCGTTTGATTTTGTTTAAGATTATCCACGTGTCATTGGTTTAGATTTTTGGGAAAGTTTAGATTTTCAAAAGCTTGTTTTATTTAGGTTATTTTCTTTATTCTATATATTATATATATAAATATTTATAATTTTTATAGATATATTCTTATTATATATATAATGTATGTTTTATAATATATTTCGACGAATGATGATGAAAAAGGGTTTAGTAGAGCCTAGGATTATTTATTTGTTTTAGTTATCATCATCTTAATCAATTAAACCCCTCACATACCACTTTTTCTTCTAAATAAATTAGTCAAAGTCAAACACCAATTTAAACGAATTAGATTAAATCTTAGGTTGATCTGACGGTTAATACATAATGCAATGTCATCATTTTTTCTCTCTGCTCCATCAGCAATAAAAAAGAGAATTTATTTAAAATAAAAAAAAATGGCACTGTAGCAAATGTGTGTGTAAACACAATGACAAATGTAAGTTTTTAAAATTAGGGTTATACTAACCATTTTCACTTGATTCATTCACTCACAGCCAACCCTTCAAAATTTACCTATCTTTTCTCTCTTTCTATCTCCCTCACTGGTAGTCCCCATATAAAAGACTCAAAGGAAAACGTAAACACCAGAATAAAGAAGGTAAAATTGTAAACCGCCAAGCAATGACACAAATAATAATGTTCATTTTTGTATTTTACCAATTAACTTAGTATATATATTATGATTTTCAAAACACTCAAAAAGCTGGAAATAAGTTCTTTTTAAAACGCACAATCCCCATTATTGAGAGATAAAGTCACAACTGAGTCTAAGGTGCTGTTTGTTTATTAAGAGGCCCTGAATCTGAATCTTATTCGCACATCTGAATCTGATGCGCAAATGTCTGAATCTGACTGAAATGATATTGTTTGTTTTTTACTTTTTAAATGTCTGAACGATAAAAGCACAAATCAGTTTATTCTTACGAAACATAAACTTGTTTAAAAATTATATAGAGCATTTTAGTCATAAAATTAACATAATTGTGCAACGTGAGAAAAAAATGTCTTAGAAAACATTCAAAATTTTGTGTCACAATTTATTCTCATAAAGTAGTCATCTATTGTACTCTCGTGTGGTTAAATATCTTCATTATTTTACAAATTGTTACTATCATTAACTTTACAATCATAAGATTGCGAAAAATAAAATTTCATAGTATGCTTAACATTGTCAATTAACAATTAAAAATACTTTTTTTTGAACGGCAATTAAAATACTTTTTAGTAAAAATTTTAAGCTCACGTGCAAATTACACGAGCCACAATTTAATTTCATAAACTAATTATATATTACTATTGTTTGAAATTTTTTAAATGTTTAAGCATCATCATTAGTATTTTGAACATTATTTATCTAACAAAGAAAAAGATTAATTTTCTCTAACGTAATATCAATATTAAAAGAAGAGTAAAAAAAATATCTCACAAAACAAAAAGTGAAAAAAAAAGAAAAAAAAAGGGTTTTAGTTGTAGAATAGCAATGAACTTTTTTAATTGTACCGATTTGGTACGTGTACTATTAAAAAGTTATACAATAACAACGAACTTTCATAAATGTTCCAATCTGCACATTTTAATGACGTGTCACGTTATAAATGGTGCCACGTGTCAGTCTTTCAGGTATGACACGTCATCAAAATATGCAAAACGAAACACTTTTGAAAGTTCGTTGATATTGTACAACTTTTTAAAAGTACACGTACCAAATTGATACATTTTGAAAAGTTCGTTACTATTCTACGACTAAAACAAAAAAAAAACGCTCTTAATAAGCCAAATATCTGAACGCATATGAATAAGTCAGATTAAGAGCTATTAAAAAGCTATTAAACATCGCCTTATAAACCTTAAAAAAAAAACAAGAGCATAGCTTTACACCAACGCACCGCTAGAAAAGAATAATTCGCCGCATAAACAATCAATGGACTCACTCTTCTTAACCAGTCCACAATCCTCAGCCGCTAAGCTATTATCATCAACCAATAATCAGAGTCAATTTAATCAGCATCCTGTTTTCTTAAAGTGCCACGTAAGCAAGAAGCAACAATCAGGAGTGGGTCCGGTAAGGTCAAAAATGGCAGGAGGAGGGGCTAAGGAGGCCAAGTTATGGGGAGGGAGGTTTGAGAAAGGCGTGACGGATGCGGTAGAGAAATTTACCGAGTCTGTTTCATTTGACAAAGATCTTTATAAGCATGATATTATGGGCAGCCGTGCTCATGCCATTATGCTCAATAAACAGGTAATCCAATTCATATAACTTAATAATCTCTTACATTTATGTTTTCGGCTAATGGCTTATTTGGTTTTGGGCTTATGTTTCATAACCTCACTTTTGTGGCTTATTTTTAAACTTCTCGGCTTATGTAAGTTTAAAATGTCATAATAAACTTATATAAGCCGAAAAGTTTCAAAATAAGTCACAAAAGTTGGCTATATAAGCCGAAACAAACATGGATGAAACAATATCAGCTTAGGAGCAGGTGTTTGTTTAAGCTTTTATCAACTTATCTGTTTTAGGCTTATATTTTATAAGCTCAATTTTTTAGGCTTATTTTGAAACTTTTATAAGCGCGTAAAGTCTTAAAGCCAACAAATGGGGCTTACGTTACATAAGGCGAAAATAGATAAGCTCATAAACCCATAAATAGGATTAAACAAACACCCCCTTAATATAGGTAAAATAAACACTTAATAAGGATCAGGTTGCTAGGTGTCAAATGTGCTCAGCTCGGGTATGCATCAAATGATATTTAGAACTGCATCAAATGTTTCACCAAGGCTACAATCATGGACATGCTTGCTGTAAAGTAGTATTTTTTAGAAATGAAACTATAACTACTACTTTACCCTCATAGAGTCATATTTAAAATGGATTCACTTGACACTTGCTTGTTAACAAGTTATTCTTTTTTTCTAGTCTTGTTACTAATTTTTCTACAGCATAAGCATATTCAAATACTATTTCGTGAACTGTTCTTTCAGCTGCTCATAAATAGAAAAATCAAGCAATCCCAAACACCATCAAATAAAGAGACACAAAATTATGTGCATGATTTTACTAGGGATGAGATTGTTTGTTACAATCACATAATATCCGTCTATTTTTTCTTATTGTCTGTAACTCGTGAGTTGTAAATTTTTTGGATCTGTGTTTATATTGATTAAATGTGTTATTTTGCAGGGATTGATGAGTTCAAGCGATTTGGATAGCATTGTCAAAGGTTTGGATCAAATAGAGAAACAAATTGAAAATGGTGAATTTGTGTGGAGGAGTGACAGAGAGGATGTACATATGAACATTGAAGCAGCTCTTACTGATTTGATTGGAGACCCTGCCAAGAAGCTTCACACCGCTAGAAGTCGAAATGATCAAGTTTCAACTGATTTTCGCTTGTGGTGTCGTGATGCTATTGATACTATTCACACACGAATTAAATATCTTCAGGTTATTTAATTTTCTTGATTTTTGGTTATGACTCACTCTTGTTATTCTTGGGAATGTTGTGTTTGAGATTGCTTTGCAACTGCTTATCTGCATATGCTTGTAAGCAGATAAACAGTTTTCAGTGAATGGAAAAACTGCTTATTTTACTCTTTCAAAAGCAAAACTGCTTAAGAATAAGCAGATTAGCACTTTTAATAAGCTATAATGCTATATTAAACACCCACTAACAGGTTCTAGGTTTTGTATATTATCTACATTGAAAAAAATATTATCTGAATTGGAAATGAAAAATATGATGGTAGAGATTTTCTTTTGGGACATTAACTATGACCTGCATTGATCAATATTAAATAATGCTTTTCGATTTCGACACATTTCATCAAAGCAAGAACAGCTTGTTATAGACTTACAGGCTTATAACTTATGATGTTATTGTGTCAATATATTGGTATATCCACAAATATTAATATATATGTATTCTGGAAGGTTGCTTTGGTGAGCCTGGCTAAGGAGAATGATGGAGTGATAGTTCCTGGGTATACACATTTGCAGAGGGCACAACCTGTTCTACTTCAACACCATATTCTGGCATATGTTGAGATGGTATGATTACGTTCCAGCCTCATAGAGAAAACAGTCTTTCTTAATTGTTAAATGTTCTGTGGTCTATTTTCATATATTAAACTTGCAACTTCTTGTTAATTATTGCTGAGACTGGCATATTTCACTCGCATTTCAATCTAAGTTCTCTACTTTTTTGTTTGTGCTCTTTTTTTTGGGGGTATTGGAGATACGATATACCTTCCTTTAAATTAAAACATATAAGTGTTATCCGATTTGTATATCTTAACAATGGATGAATTGTTTTTGTGTAGCTTGAACGTGATGCTGGGCGTCTGCTAGATTGCAGAGATAGGCTGAATTTTTGTCCTTTAGGGGCATGTGCATTGGCTGGGACTGGCCTACCCATAGATAGGTTCATGACTTCAGATGCCCTTGGTTTTACAGCTCCAATGAGGAACAGGTATACCAGGATAATATTAGTGTCTTTTGTTCAAGTGGTTGATTAGTTGCTGACATCTTCGCTGAAAATAGCATGGACGCAGTTTCAGACCGTGATTTTGTTTTGGAACTTCTTTCTGCTAATTCAATCACCGCTGTGCATCTTTCTCGGCTGGGTGAAGAATGGGTATTGTGGGCGTCAGAAGAATTTGGCTTCATCACACCAAGTGATTCGGTTTCAACTGGTAGTAGTATAATGCCTCAGAAGAAAAATCCTGACCCTATGGAACTTGTGCGTGGAAAGTCTGCTAGAGTTATAGGAGACCTTATGACACTTCTTACATTATGCAAAGGGCTTCCACTTGCTTACAACCGTGATTTGCAGGTCTTATGCATTCCTTTCAGGATTGATTACATCTTCAAATTGGGTGCCTTGCATATTTTGTATTCATTGCAGACCGTGAATTAAAACAAAAATAACGTTATAACAATGATGTTAGTAGTACTACCTACATAAACACCGTGTTAAAGAAAAATGCAATGGTAGATATCTATCGTTGATCCAAACTAGTCATCTTAACCATGAAAGAGCGGCACTGTTAATTTCTAACAAAAATAAATGATTGTTTTTTATGCTATCTTTAACCCTGTAGTTCTCTTTGAACGGTAATTTTACCGTCTTGGTTTTCCGGTTCATTTACAGGAAGACAAGGAACCTGTTTTTGACTCTGTTAAGACGATTATAGGAATGCTAGAAGTGTCAGCTGAGTTTGCACAGAACATCGTCTTTAATCTGGACAGAATACAAAAGACTTTACCAGCTGGTCATCTTGATGCCACTACGCTTGCAGATTATCTTGTTCACAAGGTAAGTCGAATTATTATCCTTATACATACCCTTTTGTGCAAAATGTGAATATTAAAAGTTTTGTATGTCAGCTCAAGTTACTCTTTATTTATGCTGGCAAAATGGGTGGGATTCTCGGGTAGGGATGGGTCACTCAGATTTGGGTATTTTTTGGTATGCATCTGGATGGGTTGGTTGGGTCAGGATGCACCTTTTTTTTTCCTCTTTTCCTTTTTTGAATTATAGACTTTAAATATGATTAAAACAACTTTTTATATGAATGATAATCTTATTGTTAAGAATAAGATAACCACATTTTTGGCCTGTTTGATCCGTGCAACCTATTATCATTCTAGGTAAGGTTCAAGTATGATCCAAAATTGACTTGTGTAGTGTGAACCCATAAGTGGGTCGAAATTACCACCTCTGGTCTTGATGCATTGTTTATGAGAATTTGAATTTATTTTATCATCAAACATCTAAAAGAAATATGATATGGAATTAGCTAACATCATCCAATATAACTTTTCATATTTCATGCCCCATTCCAAATATTCCATATTTTCATCAACCAAGTAAAAGAGACTAAACAAAGAGCCCAATAAATGGATAGACCCAGACAGGTTCTAGGATGATCTATGTTCGGCTAGACTTGATTCATATGCTACACATTTACATCTTTCTATATTGATGATAGCCATAAGAAATCTAGCACGAATAACGCTTATATTCACTGTTTCTTAAATATTGAAAAGAACAAAAAACTCGTGTAATTAGACAACGCCAATGGTATGTATACAATGCATAAGAACTAAACACATGATGTATGCATGTATAGATCTGTATGTTGATTTAATTTTTAGCCATATTTTTATAGTGGTATGTGTTACTGGTGAGTGCTGACTGACAAAAAATCATATTATGTAGGGATTGCCTTTTCGAACCGGACATGATGTAGTTGGAAGGGCAGTTGCCTTGTGCGTTTACAAAAGCTGCCAGCTTCAGGATCTGAGTCTTGATGAGTTCCGTACTATTAATCCAGTGTTTGATGAAGGTGTTTATGATTACCTTGGAGTCGAAAATTCAGTTAAGAAATTTAGCTCATACGGTTCCACTGGTTCGGAATGTGTAGCTGATCAACTCAACTTCTGGATTTCCAAGCTCAATCTTGAAGGCCAGTACAAAAATTAGGTAATAAAATTTAGTTAATTTACTGGCAGCTTTCTGAACTAACTGCATGGTAACCAAAGCATGGTTTTTGCTTGATGTATTTCATTATATCATGTTATGAATTTCTCGAAGTAGGCAATCTTTATTAAGCCAATTAAGGATTCTTGCTCTTTTTTTTGGGTTTGTACTTGTCGTTCTTGCTGGTTCTTGTTAATGAATGCGTGATTTTATTTGCTAACCCTCGGTGGTTTGTACAATCTTGTAAATCTGGCGATTCTCGCCTATTAGGTTTCGGTAATTATAATCTCTTTTACTGGGCTTTTTCTGGATGGATGGGTATTAATTTTGTACCAGCGCGGACCAATCTATCTGGTGGCTGGAAACAAGCTTGTATAAGCACAAAATCATCAATGCTTGGGTGGAAAATGAAATTGCACAAGAAACATGGGAGAGTTCAATATTTGTCTAATCTTTATCGCAATGTGGTTTTCCACTTGCAACAAGTTTGTTGCAAAGATGTAGTCGGATATAATCTTTTTTGAATAGTAGTAGAAACTGCGAATATTTTAATTGGTGCTTGGGATTGGGTTTTGAAATAAACAAGCATGATTACCCGCGCGTTGCTGCGGGTCGTTAATTTTTTTCGCGTAGTTGCGAGGCATTATTATTTTTTACTTTTTTTTATTTTGTGTGGTTTTATTTTTTCGGACTCATGTTTAATAATTTGTTTTTTTTTTCTTATATGGGCTTATGTGTGGGGCTCATGTTTAAAGGTTTCTTTTTTTGGCTATACGGGTTTTTTTAATATAATTTTATGGGAACATGGCGTTTTTTTATTGTATTCTTTGTGGGTTTATTTTTTCGGTCTCATGTTTAATAGTGCGGGTTAATTTTTGCGTTAAAATTTTATTTTTATTTTTTTCTATTTTTTATTTGTGCGGATTTATTTTTTCGGTCTCATGTTTAATAGTTTGTTTGTTTATATATGGGCTTATGTGTTGGGTCTCATGCCGCGGGTATTTTTTTATCTTAATAAGTCAATATTTTTGTAATTTTTTTTTCTATTTTGTGCCGAGCGGTTTTTTTTACATTGCATACAAAAAAAAAAAAAAAAAAAAAAAAGGCCCAAATTGGGAGCCCAAAGGAGCCGAGCACTGTAGCGTGCGGAACAAAACTACGTCGTTTTATCTACCGAGGGCGATAATTAAGTTTTATTTTTTTAATTTTGTGCTATTTTTATTTTTTTTTCGGCCCTCATTTAATAGTTTGTTTTTTTTCTTATATGGGCTTATGTTGTGGAGCTTAATTTTAAATGTTTCTTTTTTGGGTAAACGGGGTTTTTTTTAATATAAATATTTTGGGAGACATGGGCTTATATGAGAATCGCGCGTTTCTTACTAACTGCGGGGCGTATTATTTGTATTGTATTTTGTGCGGTTTATTTTTTCGGTCTCATGTTTAATAGTGCGGGGTTAATTTTTGCGTTAAAAAATTTTATGTTTTATTCTTTTCTTATTTTTTATTATGTGTGCGGTTTATTTTTCGTCACATGTTTAATATTTTGTATATTTTTATATGGGCTTATGTGTTGTGGGCGCTTCATGTCGCGAGTGAGTTTTTTTATCTAATAAGTTCCCAATATTTTGAGAGTTTTTTTTTTTTCTATTTTATGCCGAGCGATTTTTTTTACATTGCCTACAAAAAAAAATAAAAAAAAATTGTCAAATGGGCCGGCCCAAATTGGGAGCCCAATGGGTCGGGTACTGTAGCGGAGCTGCCAAAACGGCAGCGTTTTAACCCTCCTGGGCTTATGTGTTGGGCCTCATGTCGCGAGTATTTTTTTATCTGAATAAGTCTATTTTTGTTGTTTTTTTTTTCTATTTTCTGCCGAGCGGTTTTTTTTACATTGCCTACAAAAAAATAAAATAAAAATAAATTGTCAAATGGGCCGGCCCAAATTGGGAGCCCAATGGGCCGGGTACTATAGCGGAGCTGCCAAAACGGCAACGTTTTAACCCTCCTATAGTATATGTATATAATTATAGGTTTTCAGTTATTCGGATTAGGAGTGTAAAAAAAGCCCGACTTGAATCGAACATGATCTGAATTTGAACTCGATTAAGTTTACTTGGGTGGGGTTACTCGGGTCAACAAATTTATTCTGGTTATTCGAGTCAACACGAGTAGTAAACAGGGTTGGATATTGGACTGAAAATGTTTGGCTAATTTGGGTTCAGGACGACTCGTTTGATATGGACTAAAGTTTTTTTTATCTTATATATATTTTCTTATAGAGTATCAAAATTAGCAAAAGTAGACAATTTTATAAACATTTTACTTATATTCGGGTTGACCCGAACCCGATTAATCTGAGTTCAAATAGGGTTGGGTTCGAGTATGTTATTTTTAGCCTTGACCTGACCTAAACTGCCTTGAATGACCCGATTAATGCCTCTAATTAGGATAAGATAATGGATAGGTGATGGATGATTGTAGTCACATTACACTAAAGATTTTTCGAGATTAGTTTTATTGAGCTTCGAGCTTGAGTTTAGAAAGTGACCTCGAAATGTTTAACGAGTCGAGCTCGATCTTATATAGGTTTGACTCAAGTGTTTTTAAAGGTTTATGTGTAACACACTAAGTGTAAATATATATATTTAGAGTTAAGTACATTTTTGGTCATTGTGGTTTGGTGCATTTTCTCACTTTTGGTTCAAAAATAAATAAAAAATTGATTTTGGTCCAAAACACATAGTTTCGTTTCACTTTTGGTCCAAAAGACATAGTTTCGTTACACTTTTGGTCCAAAAGACATAGTTTCGTTTCACTTTTAGTCCAAAAATTTTAGTGCAAATTCACGGGATTGGACTAAAAGTGGACCGAAACTATGTTTTTGGACCAAAACCAAACTTTTTTTGAATTTTGGACCAAAAGTGAAATCGCACCAAACCACAAGGACCAAAAATGTACTTAACTCATATATTTATAAATAATATCGAACGTTTCGAGCCAAGCGTGAACTGAGTTCAAATATTATCTTATATTTCAATAATAGTTGGTTTAAAACAATTAAATCAAGTTGAGCGAGCCGAGCTCGAGCTTCCCTCGTGAAGGCTCGGCGAACTACTTTGTCTAGCTCAAGCCGAACGTAATTTGTCGAATCGAGTTGAGACTTGCCAAAGTTCGACTCGATTTGACTCAATTACACACTCAATTGTAGTATTTGTATTTAATTATGTTGTTTAAGGTTGTAATAATTCAATAATCGTTGTTTTTTAGTATTTGACAAACCATATTATTAACATTTTAGTAAGATCTTAATATTTTGATCCAATCTTATGATCAAAATTATGATCAAAATTTTGCCAAGACAAAAGCGACTATAGGTAGAATCTGATCTTGTGAAAAAAGATATGAATTGAAAAAATGAGGTTAATGAACGTAATAACATTTACTCGTGTCTTATAAACATTATCCATATAATATAACTAAAAAAACTCATCTGATGTGATTTCTAATTTATATGTTAAGAATAGTTAACTAAGAATATACAAACGACTTTTGCTGATCTATCATGATCTGAAAATATGTGGGATAATTATATGAGAATTTGAGTGGTATTTTAATTCTCTAAGTCGTCAGTTCGGCTCGGCTCGGCGTGTGAACAATGTCGGTTTAAGTCGCGACTCTACAGTGCATCCAAACCGTCTAAAATATTTACGGTCAAAGTTTATAAAAAAAGAATTTAAAAAGTCAAAAATGGACACTTAATATGGGACGGAGGGAGTAATATAATGTACTGTAGCACTTAGACAAAAGTACCTGATAACTAAATGCTGCATGTGTGGCACCGGTTTATCAGTAATGTAATTTTTCTTTTTTCCTCGGTTTCATTTTCAAGTCAGAACTTCGCTATTTTTGCTTCTTTGTCAATCAAACCAAACAAACTAGCAGATATGTTATTGCAAGTTTCTAGATGAAAACTAAGTCAAAATCCAAACCCACAAAATCATATCACCAAGTCACGATTATCTTAAGTCAGAAACATTTAAAACCACATAATATTATCGCGAACACATAATCCACACAACACCAAGTCAATCATTAAAAGCACAAATTCATCATCATTACCATGGTCATTATCAACTTCATCTTTATTTTCCTTCTATTCCAGTTTCATTTCCCTTAAGATCACAAGTTTACAAAAATAAATCTGATGATTTAGGTAACTTTGCAAACAAACAACAATACGTAAGATCTTATTATTAATTTATTTGGATGGAGGCGATGGTGGAGCAGGTGGTTACACGACAACATCTAATCTTGGTTCGAAATTGGTAGGTTCGCATTTGGATCTGGGATTTAGGTTGAATCGTTTGTTGATTGGTGATTTTGAAGGAGATTAAGATAGTGTCTCGAATGATATTATCGCGAAAACATAATCCACACAACACCAAGTCCATCTTTAAAAGCACAAACTCATCATCCTTACCATGCTCATTAACAACATATCTTTATCTTCCTTAAATTCAAATTTCAATTCCTTTAACATTACAAGTTTACAACAATACATCTGATTATATAGGTAACTTTTCAAACAAACAACAATATATATGTTACACCCCGAAACCCGATGAAGTAATTCTAAATTGTAATGTTATTTTATTAGTTTGACTATTGAAATCGAATGTTAAAAGACCTTATATGATTGGCTAGTCATGAATTATAAGTTAGAAGTCAAACTAGAAGGAAAATATAAAGTGAGTTTGGTTTAGTAAGTTATAAGTGGACATTATCAATAAGACTTGAGGGATTATTTTTGCTACTTTATTAAACATATATCATACCTTTTATAAGTTAGATATCCTTGAATTTCGTTGTCCTAAAAAAGTGAAGAAAGTTGTGAAGTGTGTGTTGTGACCTGAGTTAGAACAAAGAGGGAAAGAGCAAGAATTTGCTATTGATAAATTGATCAAGAAATTGTATATTCATCAAAAGTTTAGCCCTAAGTTATAATCCTCACAAGTAAGTAAGTTTAATCCTTGAATTATTTGGAAAATTAGGTTAGGGTTCATATGAGAAGAATTTGAGGATTTTGGTTAAAAAGAAGTTATGAGTTTATTGGTTAAGTAAAGATGATAATGGAGTAAGTCTTTTAAAATGTTTTTGGTTAAATCAATAAAAATTGGGGGTTTTTCATATGATCATGTTAAGATAACAAAAATCATGTTTAGAGGTTGTTTGGAATGTAGTTTTGTGGTACCCCTTAGTTATGTTATGATGAAATGACAAGTTTTGTTAATGATTCTTGTATATGAATCAAGTGTTTGACATTGGCTTGTTGAAGTAGTTTAGCCGATATTTGAGGTAATTAAATCAGTTATAACATGTTGTGTTAGCTTTTCATATTCTTTTTATGATAATGGAATGTGCATATGGTATAGGAAGCAAGGTTTAGCTAGCTTGGATCCAAAGCTAGTGTTAGCTTAGCTTAGTCGTTGACTAGCGATGGTTTAGATCCACTCTTGACGCTTTCCTTGATTCCTGTGTTTGATAGAATTTTGTTCGATCATCTTTTCATTAATGGATTTTTCATATATTGTACACAACGTATTTCATATTGGAATAAGTCGTCGTTGATCTTCAAGAAATTAAATTCATCTGGTATATCCTGCACACTTTGATGAACCCGTGTATCAACGATTTCAATAAAACAAACCGTAGCAGAAGGGAAACCAATCAACTTATCAACTAAATAATAATTTGTCATCCCCTGCTTTCAAAGAAATACGCGGATTAAACACGTCTATTTTTGCACAGGCGGTAGCTAAAAATGGGTGTCCCCGAATAATGGGACTTCAGTATCCTCCCCCTTAGTTATGTTATGATGAAATGACAAGTTTTGTGAATGATTCATGTATATGAATCAAGTGTTTGACATTGGCTTGTTGAAGTAGTTTAGCCGATATTTGAGGTAATTAAATCGGTAGTGTAGTGATTGGTAAGTACGGGTGTCGACCCAAAGAACGGTTTGTGTCTCTAATCGTCTAATTGATTTTATTATTCTACCTAAGAAAGCAGGAAAGAAAACTTGTTTGAATATTTGAGATTATTGTGGAGTTGTTTTGTTGGTATGCCTTGCTTGTTAAAAAGGGAATTGGTAGGGGGGTTCGGGTGCATCTTGTGATGGGGGTACGTTAGGGGGGTGTCGGGTGGGGCTGCTTGCATATCGCCTTGGCGGGGGGTTTGGGTTGTGTGGTGTGACTTATTGGTTTGCGGGGGGTCGTGGTTTGCTAGGGGCTGCGGTTGCGCTCTTGGTGGGGTCGGTGGTGGATGTGCGGGTGCTGCATGCTTTTGCTTTTGGATGGTGCATGTGCTGTTTTGCCTTGGTTTTCTGCTTTTGGGGGGGTCGTTGCAGGGTGCATAGGGGGGGAATTTCGTTCTTTTTTTTTGGTGCCTGCTGTCTGGGGGGGGTAGTGCGGGCATTTGGTGTGTGGGGGGTTGCATTATGCATGGGGTGGGTGCTGGGGTTGTGTTGTGAGTTGCAGATCGGTTTTTGTTGGGGGGGGGGGGGGTGTGGGGGGTTTGCTATTGCTTTCTGCGTGGGGGGGGGCTTTTGATTGGTGGGGGGGGGGGGGGTTGCCGGCGGTTTTTTGTTGCGGGCTTGCGGGGGACGATGCCTTGCATACTTGGTATGCTACCTTCGTGTTTCTATGGGGTTTTGTTTTTGTGGGGGGTTGCGGGGGGTGAGTTTGCGGGGGGTGGGGGGGGTTGGGGGGGGGGGGTGGGTGTGGGTTGTGTTTGTGTTATGCTGCGGGGGGTTGGTGCTTGGGGGGGGGTGCTGGATGCATGGCGGGTGGGGTGTGCTGTTGAGCGGGGGGGGCTGCGGGGGCCTTGCATGGGGTTGGGGGTTTGTGGTTTGGTTTGGGGGGTGCATCGGGTGAGGGGGGGGTGGGGTGCTGGTTGGGGGGGGTGTATTGGCTGTGTGGGTGGGGGGGATGCACTTGGTGCATCAAACGATTTCAATAAAACAAACCGTAGCAGAAGGAAAACCAATCAACTTATCAACTAAATAATAATTTGTCATCCCCTGCTTTCAAAGAAATACGCGGATTAAACACGTCTATTTTTGCACAGGCGGTAGCTAAAAATGGGTGTCCCAGAATAATGGGACTTCAGTATCCTCCCCCTTAGTTATGTTATGATGAAATGACAAGTTTTGTTAATGATTCTTGTATATGAATCGTGTTTGACATTGGCTTGTTGAAGTAGTTTAGCCGATATTTGAGGTATATTTAACTCAGTGTAGTGTAGTGATTGGTAAGTCGGGTGTCGACCAATATGAACGGTTTGTGTCTGCTTAATCGTCTATAATTGATTTTAGATTATTCTACCTAGAAGCTGGGAAAGTAAAAACTTTGTTTGAATATTTGAGATTATTGTGGAGTTGTTTTGGTGGTAAACCTTGTTTGTCGAAAAGGGAATTGGTATAGTGGATGACAACTAGGAAGGATGAACGCAATTAATTACAATAATCTCTAGTGCAATGTAATGTTGCAATCTTAAAAGGGGTCTTACAATCATTAGGTCCAATTCTGTAGTTGAAACCTAACCTATGTTTACTGAGTGTAATGGACTCACAATGAGAATTATTCTCAGTCTATAGTCATTGAGGTTTCCTTTTAACTATGAGATACGCTTAATTCTAACAATCTCCCTCAACATTATTTTGGCATGATTACTAGAACTATGATATACTTTGACAAAATACTGATATCATGATACGCTTAATTCTAACAATCTCCCTCAACATTATCAGGAAATTAGGTTTTTAAAACAAGGGTTTTTAGTGGTCAAACCGCTATCAAACTTGGCAAGTGGCTAAGCTCAAACGGCTATATTTGCTGACAACTCGTTGATTAGATTATTATTTGTTAGATACGTAAGGGCTAGAAATGTCAAGTTAGGATAGTTAGGCGTATATATACCCTCCTATACTTCCATAGGAGGGTGGAGGAAACCATTTGTACATCTCATAAGTGTGTGTGTCTTTCTCTCTCTAGAAAACACACACATCTTTCCTTTTCTCTCTCTAAACTAATAAACATGGCTTACTTCTTGTTTAATCCTCCCCGACCTCCAGATCTTATGTTTTAGGTGTGAATCTTTATGTGTAACATGTGGTATCAAGAGCCTATGGTTATCTAGTGATTGTATTTGCTTATCTAGCTTATTTCAAGCTTATTTTTCTTGCAAAATTCGTCCTTGTTTTTTATTTTTTTTGTTTTGGTTCGAAAGTTTTGAGAAAAAAATCAAGATTTGTGGCTTTGTTTGTGGTTAGATTCGAAAAAGGCTTGTACTTTTGTGTTCTAAACGTGCCATAGTATCTTATTTGAAGTTGGTCAGCTTATATCAATAGCTTATTGTGGTTTTTGAGCTTATTCGAAAGTTTCTCAAACTTTTCATACTAGAGAGTTGTCTTGTGTTCTTGGTAGAGAGTTGTGTTCAATCAAAAATAGTTGTTTGTTTATTTGCTATAATCCAAACAGGTACAACAGATAAGAAAGCGACTCGTATACTTGTTCAAAAGTGACTTGTTTGGCATCATTCATTTTAGCGAGTTAGGCAGTAAAGCAGCGAGTTAGTGCAGAGAGTTATCAGAAGTAGAGAGTTATCAGAGTAGAGAGTTATCAGAAGTAGAGAGTTATCAGAGTAGAGTTATCAGAAGTAGAGAGTTATCAGAAGTAGCGAGTTAGCAGGTACTTTGAAAAAAATTTCCAAGGTCAAAGTCAAACGTTACGCTGCCTAAATTTTTCCAAAGTAGGGAGTTGACAGAGACTTTCATCTATCGACTTGTCATTCAGTTTAGCGAGTTGTGACAGGGAAAAATTGAAGACCTTATCTAAGCTAATTACTAAACGTTACTCTGCCGATTTTAAAACTCGTTAGCAATTTGTCATAATTCCCTAGTGACTTGAACCGTAACAAACTAACTTGGACCATTGATCATTAAGGACTTATAATTTATACATGAACTTTAAAGGTTCCTAACTCACTAATATCAAATAATCTTCATTTCACGGTTTCTTCTTGACTTTGTAAAATCCCGTACAGGTTTACAGTTTTCCGGTTTTAGCCATAGATTTGTAAAATCCCGTGTTATCCCAAGGACTTAACCATTTTAACTTTAATCAAGCAAATCACAATCACTTAAACGATCCATACTTATCATTTCACATCACTTTTGCAATGTCGAATCAACAAGACATCAATGCTTTAGAGCACAACGACTAGCAAACACACATGATCCTTTGGCATTAATGGCATACACTCAGACACCGTTTCACCCAGATCAATAATCACATATTACCTACATACAACATCCACAACCCAACAACAACGTTGTCCCACAACCTTCATTCAACACGAACTACATGCCACAACCAACCCAGAATCTCAAAGACAATTCAGATCCCATAACTGCAATGAACAAGGCACTTGCTTTAATAGCTAAAGCATTCAAACTCAACACCATTCCAAAAAACAACAACCAAAGAAGTTCATTAATTTCCCGCAATAGTCAAATTGCACAACCGGATATGAACACGAGCCAAGACACCAAAATGCAAATGGTTGATGACAATGTTGGAAATCAGGTGAGACAAAATGTTGCACAGAATGATGGCAATAAGGTTGGGCAAAATGCAGTTCAGAATCCGGGTATTCAGAATGTTGAAAATATGAATGGGCTTAGTGTTGTTCCAGAAATTGCAAATCAGTATGGGAATGGGAATATTGTAACAGCACCGGCTGAGGGTAATGGTAATGGTATCAATGGTGATCCGATAAGGTGTTACAACTATCGAGGAGAGGGTCATTATGCCAGCAACTGCACAGTAAAGTCAAGGAAACGGGATGCTGCTTATCTTCAGCAACAGCTGCAGATTACTCAAAAGGAAGAAACAGGGATCCAAAACACTCAAAAGGAATTTGAGTTCATGACTACTGCAGATGCTCATGATGAAACAGAGAGAGTAAATGTGAACTGCACTTCAGAGGACACATTACAGCAAGCATCCACATCTGAAACTCAGTCTGACAACGCTCCCGTCTATGACTCAGATGGATCAGCTGAGGTATCCAAAGATGAAAATTGTTATGATTATGATATATTCAATATGCTTACTCACGAAGTGCAGTATACTGATCTCCAAACTGAGCTTGATCGTACGAAATAAAAACTGAAATATTGCATTATTAAAAAGGAAAAGATACACTGATCTTTGGAATAATTGGTACACAAAATGTGAAGAATGCAATTATGACAAGATTTCGTATGATAAAGCTTATAATGACATGCAACAAAATATCAAATGGTTGTAAGCTCAGTTGGGAGATCTCAAGGGTAAGAGTAGTAACACTCAATGTGCATCAAATACCCTTGATCTGGTGTCTCGGAAACTTAAATATGAGAATGTGTCATACTTGTATCCTTAGGTTTTGATTTTGCGCAATGTAAATGCTCATCTTAAGACCACATACAAGAACCTGTTTGACTCTATCAAAGTGACACAAGCTCAGACCAATTCAATAATTGACTCTTTGCAAAAACAATTGTATGACACCATTTATGAAAATGCTAAGCTAAGAGCCCAGTTATTTGTAAAGTTTTTTATCAAAGAGGCACCATAAAAAGGTACGAGAATGAATACTATGGTTTACAAAAGCACTCAATCTTGGGAAAACACTTATTTTTATAAAACCAAAACTTTATTCTGTCAATACCTCCTTTTCCAAAATCCTCGATTTTCCCAAAGTTGATAAGATGAATGATTTGTCCAAACTAATCACTTCAAACTCGACACCTTCCATACGAGAATCAAAAGTTGTGCAAACTGTTAAAGTGATTGCCCCTAGAATCTTTAGGACTAATCCTTCTAAGACCTCTAGGGTAGATATGTTTGTTCTAAACATACCGTTAAAATACAAGCGTTAGGATAAAACCTATATATGTTTCATAAACTAAATGTTATTCATAGGCAACAATGCTAATTCTGACTTCAATTGGTTTGTCTTTACCAGAGTAAACAGCCTGCTAAACTAGAAGGACCAAATACTAGGAGCAAGTGTAATACTGTATAAGGTCCCCTCAAAGTCTAAAGCGTAGTTTCCTCTCGATTAACGTCGAGAATAAATAGAGATAAAACCATTGGATTCCCAATTCCTAAGAATCAGAAGCACATGTCATCTAAATGTAATAACATTACGATTGCCATTCGAAATGCTAAATCCGAAATATTGGGGGTATGTGTTAAGCAATGTTTGAAAGTTACTGCCATTCTTGAGGTCTGTGGCTGAAATATGTGAAGGACATGAATTCTGTGATGATAACCAATACCAATGCCTCAAAACGTGATGAATCAAGAGAATAGATAAGGAAATGTAAAGAAATCGAAGAGTTCGGGTCCAAAAGTAGTATTGCCTCATATAGCCTAGACTAATCACTAGAACTGGTATTAGGTGGATTCCAACTGGAAGTAATTTTTCCATGTGTGGAAAACTTAACTGCATCCAGTAACACCGAGATTAGTGTGAAATTCTGTGTGTGACAAGGACAAAGGACTTCTTAGCCCCTCGGTACCTTCAAGCAAAGGGTTTCGTAAGTCTGCTTCTCTTCTTGGCAGGTTATCTAGACTAGGAAACTGCTTACTGTTATGTATCCGTTTGGTGTGCTCTAGATGCTCAGGTCAATGTCTTTGTCAAGTCAAATGTCAGGTTGCAACCCGGTATGAATTAAAAGGATAATGTACGTGTCAATGCGTTTATCGTAACAACGGAAATGGGTAATCTTTGTGGTCTTGAGCTTGTTTCCAAAATCAGTCAATGGGTGTTATCTCATGGTATGGTTTTTGTACACTTGTAAGTGGATAACCCTGTGCTTCTAAATAAAAGGGGAGTGTACGCTTACAGTGCACTTTACCTTCCATTAGAAAAGAACTCTTCCGTTGTCAAAACATGGTGAACACAATTTTTGACAAGAATTTTTCCAAAAGGATTTTCATACATCTTTTAAAAATTATGTTGTCAACACTCCCTCTCTCATATCACTTTCAATTTTTAGCATCATTCTTTAATAAGTTGATCATTTTTTGGGGGGTTTTTTTTTTAAAACGTTGTTGTTTGGGCTTTAGAACTTCCGCTAATATCTTTCGTTGCTGTGTTCTAAATACATTTCAAAATGTATTGATTTATCAGAAAATCAAAAGATAAAAATTTTTAAAACCTGTAAAAATAGCAAATGACAAAATCAAAATAAAATTTCAAAAATACCATAGATATAATCTTCTCTGACTTGTCTTCTCGACAAGCGATAACATTTACCGCACCTAAGAAATGTTGATTAATATTGACAGTGGTGTAAATGAAGTTCGAGCGAGAGTTTTAAATGCTTTCAAAACATGTCCTTTCATTTTTTTTCTCTACGAATTCTAAGTAAATGTCAGCTTATGACTCGGTCTCCAAAGAAAGGAAAATGTTCATTTATGTACATTTATCCTAAACAACGGGAAGTTCATATCTTCTCGGTCTTGAGCAAAGTCATATAAACATTCAAAGTTTTGAATGCTCAAGAGAAAGACTAAGGAAAATGATGGTAAATAAGATATATCTCTCATATTTTCTTGTTGAGCACCAATTTTTCAAGATATTTTTATAAATTAAAATTTTCAAAATTGTGTGGCTCAACAAACTCCACAATTCAAAGTTTCACTTAATCCATTATTGGGGGAGTATAATATGGGTCATTTTACATGCACTTCTGTTTCTCCTAAGATTTAGTTAGGTAATGTGATCTGTCTAATCTATTAACTTGTTTTTAATTCACTAGTTGTCGAAAATTGTAAAACATAGCATTTTTGAGGGGGAGAATAGTGAATAAAATGTGATCAATACAGATTAATAACGGATACGATCTTCAATCTATAAGTGCATTCCCAAACCTCGCATGTGCAAAACACTTTCATAATATGGTGCATATGTGTAGGGGAGCTTTTTGGTAACCCTGGAAACCTTCAATGTGTCTTAAATGATTCCTCTGACATGTTGATTGATTTTTTTATCAAAATTGTTTTATGGATCCTCATGGCAATACCCCAAAGACCGACCAACTGTTGTTTCTCAAGGAGTTATAAGGCAGTTAAGGTTAGGTATATTTGTTTCATGATCCAGTCAGAACCAGAGGGATCTACCCAGGAACACTCTATTAGATAGAGTAGAAGTCCTAGGTATGATTGAAAAAAGGAGTAAAGTGAGAATAAGGGGATAGTGCCGATTAAGATGGAGCTAGTGCTGGAATAAACCTAACAAGGTACTAGTCATGAAGTCTCAGTATGCACTGAAGGGGTTGAAGAATGAAAAAGAATTGTAAGGATAAAGGGTGTAAAGAAAGAAGTCCTCCATACAACCTTAGGCAGAAACTGAGTCAATACATAGTCTATCGTAATTAACAAAGATGATTCTGATTGTTGGAACAAGTTCATCATTTTCGTTTGTGACAACTGTCATACCACCTTTCTTTGGTACACAGTGAATAGGACTAACCCAAGGACTATCAGCAATTAGATAAATAATACTGGTATCCAAGAGTTTTACGATTTCTTTCTTAACAACTTCCTGCATGTTTGGATTTGACCTTCTTTGTTTTTGGACAATGAGTTTCTTATCATCAAGAATTTGTATCTTGTGTTTGCAGAATGATGGGCAAATACCAGGAATGTCAGTTGTTTTCCAAGCAAAGTCTTGCTTGTGCTTTTTAAGGACGGATACAAGTTTGTTTTTCTTTTCTTTGGTAAGCTGAGATGAGATGATAACCGGAAGAAAAGAGGATTCTTTTAAGAATACATATTCTAGATTATCAGGAAGGGGTTTAAGTTCAAGATCCGTAGGAGGTTCTTCAAGGGATGTCTTGATAGTCTGTGTTGATAGTGATTTTTTTTGAATGGTGGATCTTCGGTGTCAGATTCAGAGTCTGAGTTTTCATTAGCAGTCATCGCTATGAATTCAACAAAGATTTCTTCTTCGAGAAGGGTTCATTCGATGGAATGGATGATTTTATTGCCTTCGTCTAGAAGAACGTCAAAATCTTCCTCTAATATTTCATCAATAACATCTATACTGAAACATGTATCATCGTTCGAATAAGGGTGTTTCATCGCAGAATTGATATTGAAGATCATTCGTTCAGTTCCAACTCCCAGATTGAGTTGTTTCTGTTTAACTCGAATAACTGCATCAGCAGTGTGAAGAAATGGTCGTCCCAAAATGAGGGAAACTTTACTATCTTCTTCCATTTCGAGAATAACGAAATCGGCAGGAAAGGTGAATTTACCAACTTCAACGAGCATATTTTCAGCTATTCCAACAGGGTATTGGAATGATCTATCGGCTAATCTTACGCTCATTTTGGTAGGTTTAAGAGTTTCGAGAGATAGTTTTGCATATAACGAATATGGCATAAGGTTAATGCTAGCACCAAGATCGGCTAAGGCATTGCAGGAGAAGGTCTTGTTAAAATTACATGGAATAAGAAAACTTCCAGGATCTCCGAGTTTAGGTGGAACTTTATTTTGAATCATTGCTGAACTTTCATCGCTTAAGAAAGCGGCAGAGATTTGTTCGATTTTGTGTTTGTTGCTTATGAGTTCTTTGAGAAATTTTCCATAGTTAGGCATTCCGGCTAAGACGTCGATAAGAGGTACATTGATTCGGACGGCTCGGATCATGTCAAGAAATTTTCCGTATTGAGCTTCCATTTTCTCTTTCCTAAGACGTTGAGGATAAGGGATTTTTGGTTTGTATGGTTTGGGTAACGGAGTTTCTTTAATTGGTTTTGGATTTTGAATTTTTGGTTGTGGTGTCGGTTCTTCGTCTTCATCATCGCTATCGAAGTTGATAGGGTTTTCAGAATCGTTTTGTTGATCATTTGGGTTTACTGGTGGGTTGTAGGATTTACCACTCCTTGTGAATACGGCATTCACATGCTCATTTCGAGATTGTGGTGGTTGATAGGCTTTGGAGTTGTGCCCTTTTGGGTTTGGTTGAGTGTTACTTGGAAGAGATCCAGAAGGTCGACTAGATTGCTTGTCAGCGAGTCTGTCGAACTTAGTCTCAAGATTCTGGATTGAAGCTTGGTGATTTTTTTGCTACAGTTTCGAGTTGAGTTTTGAGATCCATAAACATTTCTTTGACAAAAGCATTGGTATATTGTTAAGATTTCATGAAATCGTTGAATTGTTTCTGAAGATCATATGGTTTATCATCGGTATTGGACTGGTAGTTGTCTCAGTTATAACTACTCTGTTCGCTTGAACGCCAATTATCATGATTTGAGTCTTGGTCGCGGTAATCATTGTAAAAACGAGTCTTATGGAAGGTTTGCATGAATTTGGCTTCTTCCTCTCGGGACATAGGTGTATCATTTTCATCAAGATTGGGTTTTGTTTTCTTAGCTTTAGACTGGAGTTCTTTGTACTGAGCATCCATTTTCAAAGTCATGGCATCCATTCGGGCCATAATTTTGTCAGTATCAGAATTGTTGATACCTTCATCGGCGAAAGCAATGATTTTCTTAAGAGATGATTTGGTTTTTTGATTTTTAGCCCAGTCGAGCTTGAGTAAGACTTTGTCTTCGAAAAGCTGATAAGCTTGATTAGGTGTTTTATAGAGTAAAATAACACCAGATGCGGTATTCAAAACTTCTTGGGTTATTTCGCTGAGACCATGATAGAAGATTTTTATTATGTTTCCCTTGGACAGATTGTGACCATGGCAGTTTTGGAGCATTTCCTTCATACGAAGCCAGGCATCGGTTACAGATTCGTTTTCATTTTGAGAGAAGGCTCGGATTTCTCTAAGGAGTCGGTCGAAAAGAGCTGGGGGAAGAATCGGCTAATGAAAGCGGTTCGAAGTTCATCCCATGTTTCGATAGTTCCTTCGTTGAGTTCGTCCAGCTATGTTTTTGCTTCTCTAGTTAGTGATAGGGGAAACATCATCAGGCGGACGGCTTCATTTTCAGTATCTCTATATTTAAACATATCGCAGATTCCGAGGAATTCATGAATGTGTTTATGAGGATCAGTGTTGGTTCTACCATCGAATTGGTTTCCTTTGACAAGAGTCAAGTGGTTACCTTTGATAGCAAATTCGTTTTCGGTTTCAGGAATAGTGATCGCGGAACCAGGAGTCAGAGCGACAACATGGTCGGCAGCCCACATGGGTTCATCATCCATTGGGTCATAGTTTCGAAGAATATCAAGAAAGTGACGGAAGTAATTGATGTTAAGAACTGGCGGGTAGACAATTCTCGGGTGTCGTGGTGGATTATTTTTTTGATCGTATGGAACTCTTCTGTTTTGTCGATGAAGTCTTCGATTCAGACTACGTTCAGGTTTAGGTAATGGTTCAACAAGTTCAGAATTGGAAGCACGTGTATGCATCCAAGAGAGAAATTGTTTGGGTCAGTTTGCCTGTGTATGCTTTGTTACCTCTCACTAAAGGTCGAATTGTTTGGCTGTTCAGTTATGCCTAGAAAAAACTGTACGGCTCTATTTATGGAAGTGATTTTTGAAAATGAGGGGGAGTTAAAGTAATTTTCCAGAGTTTGACTACAGAACAGCTAAGAAATCCCCGGCAGCGGCGCCAAAAACTTTGATGTGTTTCAAAAGCTTTAAATTTATAAGACTGAAAATACCGATTAATTATGGGAAACACACGGGTAAAAGTATAACCCACGTATGTAGTATAATCTTTTTAGGTAAGACCAGGTCGTTCCACAGGGATTAGAGTAGTGTTCAAATAATCAGCAAGAGAATAGACTTTAACTATTTTGAAAGTAACTTTAGTTTTACCAGTGATAATAAAGATGACTACTCGGATAGTTGAAAATAATTTATAAGTGTTTGAAATGATTTGACCATGAGAGTGGGGCATTAATTTATAAAGGCGATTTCTCGTCAGAAAACGTTTTCACAAATCAACTTGTTTTAACTTAAGACTTATATTTAGTTAACTAGACCAAATGTGTCACTCAAATAATCCAGTTACTATTATATCAAAGCTTATTTTGTTTATCAATTTACGAAAGTGGATTTCTCAGCACAGACGTTAAAGACCATAGACAAATCTTTAAAACCACATAGATCATAACGGGTCTTTCGACCTATACCGATATGATTATATAATCTAGGTTGATAAGCAAAAGTAGATAAGATAAGATATGACAGGGTTGCAATATAAGCTTAAGATTAAGATGATCAAGATTATACCAAACGCTTATTCATTATCGTAACTTCACCGAGTAGTCATGAGAGATTTAGCCTCTCATGGCTAAGGAGTTCATAACAAAATCACACTTTACATTAACTTCCATAATTTCAACAACTAAGTAAGAAAACTTCTTCGTTCTTGATCGTTAGATCTTTTTCTTCAAGAGAGGAGGTGTTTCTAGGTGTTTTGGTTGGTAGTAGGGAAGTGTGTGTGTGTGGAGTAGTGAGAGTGATTGTGTGTGGGATGATTTGGAATGCAAAAATTGTCCTCTATTTATAGGCTAAAATTTGGAAAAAGTGCGCCGGTTTTAGAATTAAGTGCGGCGCACTTGAGGAGTTAATGTGATGGTCATTTAATATTTTGACTGGAAGTGTGGCGCACTTACAAATAAGTGTGGCAGTCTTGGTGAGTTAATGTAGGTGCATTTATTATACTTTAATTCTTCTGACTACGGCAAAAGTGCGGCGAACAAAGTATAGGTGCGCCGGTTTTAGAGGCTTCATAGGAAAGTGCGGCGAACTTTGTAGAAAGTGTGGCGAACTTTTTGAACTTTTAAATAGAAAATTTTCTTTTCTTGTATTCGCCTTCCAAAGTGTGTAGATCTTTGAGCTTGAGTCTTTAGAGTCTTCAAGTGAACCTATAAGCAATTTAAGCTTGATTAAGTACCAAAAGTTCACGAGAAATGATAAAATAAACATAAATAACGCCATATAAACATGTATAATTTTGGGCGTTATCAAATCCCTCCACACTTAGAGAAATATTCATTTTAGCATTAACAAGTGTTTACGAGTTTATAACTTTTCAGGCATAGACATATAACAAAGCACCTCACATAGGGAAAGTGTTTGTTTTTTTAATTCACACGAGTCACTCAGATAGGGTTTTATATTTGTGAAATCACTCAATTGCACAAACATAATCTAGGTCGCTATCATATGCTTGTACTAGACACATAAACATGCCCATTGCGGCGTGAGCACCTAGACAGAAATCTCAAAGAGGCAAAACGTGATAACGATAAGGGTGAATAGCAGATACTTGATTCCATGTGCCAGAACCTCGCCTTATACTTTGAACATTTATTATTTTTTTCTTTCTCTTTTTTTTCTTTTTTTTGATTCGGCTGGGCACATAACTTCTTCTTCATCGAGCACATTTTTCTTGCTCTTGGGATACTTTGGGGGATCTCAACACTAAAAGCGAGTGCTGCAGATACATGATTACATAGGGATTTATTTCACCTCTTATCATACGACTTTGTCTATAAATTAACCTCATTGCGGTCTAGTAAATGATGATCAAGCACAAGTTCTGGAGCTACTAAATGTCACAACCCGAAATTTTCAGAATTTTAAATTACTATTTTACCCTTTGACTTTTTGGTTCTGACTTGACTTTTGACTTTTTGACCTTTTACGGTCATGATTTGATCCTTTTACCACATATATATAAATATAAATAAATATATAAATATATATATCAAATGGAATAATATCAATGATAGTAGTATAGTAAACCAGAAGTATCGGTTTCTCACTTCGTTATCCACAAAGATTAAAACCGGATCCGGGTCGTTCTTCCCGACGAGGCTTGAATTTGAAAATCGAGTTTGGTTTGCGGACAATGCTTGAATGATCAAAGATTGAATTGGAATCTTAATTCTACTTAATAAAATGCAAAAACAAGTAAAAGAAAACCCTAAAACAAAAGCAATTTAAGCTAAATCCTAAAAACGGGAACGTTAAAACGGGAATTTAAACCTAAAACTACGGGAAAGCATAAAAAGGCAAATGATTATCTTAAAATTCTACGGGAAGCATAAATAAGGCATAAGAATGAAATCCTAAGTCTATGGGAGCATAAAATTAAGGCAATTAGGCTTAAATCACAAAAACGAGAACAAAAATTAAAAACGAACGCGACTAAAAATCTAAAATACTTTTCCTAATATTAATTGACTAAAAAGTAAGAATAAAGAAAACTAGAACGAAAACGGAGTTAAATTAAGTTTAAAAACGCTAAAACGAGAACGGGGTCCGAAACCCGTTCTTTAAAAATTAAAATTTTGCAAAATTGACCCTAAGAAAGTTTTTCTATTTTTCCTAAGTGAAAAATGATAGAATAAAATTTTCTAAAAAAGAAAAAAAAATTGATTTTTATTTAATTTATTATAATTAAAAAACAGTTTAAAAGAAAATAAATGATAAAAAATATTAAATGATTATGAAAAATTCTGAAAAATTCAGGGAAAATGCATTAAACTATAAAGGTTCTAAGAAAAATTTAAAACTGAAAATTCAGCTTATAAATAAGCTAAAAGAAACAGTTAAAGGGCTGGATGCATAATGGGCTATTTGGGCTTATATAATTAATGAAACAAACTCATACCGGATGAGCTATTGTAGCACATCGTATGTGTTTTGTGAGTTATGCGTTGGTATATGAAAGTGTATGTGCCATGGTTTTCGAGCCGGGCCTCTCCTTTTTATAAAACGATTTTTTTTTCTTTTTTTTAAAACTTATAAAGGACAAATAAATAAGCAAATTTAAAAAAGATACTTTTTTTACAAAAACTTAAAATGAACTGAAAAATAAGCAATCAAAAAGGAAGTTTACACTAATTTAACTAAGGAATTTATAAGTTAACTAATAAGCATACTAAGGGGTAAATAAGCTAAGCTAATCAAGGATAAGCTATAACATATGGGTATCTATACTAAATAAGCCAAAATAAACAGAATTAAGCACAAAGGAATAAGAAAATAAGCAACAAAAATAAGCAACAAAAGAAGGCAGAACTTATTTTAACTAAGGCTTGAAAGAGGCTAACTGTGGGGCTAATTCTAGACAAACAAGCTAATGGAAAAGAGTAAGAAGCTAAAATAGATGAATTGCTATCCCTAATAAGCAAGCATAATCAAAAATAAGCTAGGTTATTCAGACAGATAAGCCAAAAAAAAGCAATAAGCACTTGGGCACAATTACACACAAAACATCCTATGGACAGATTTGGGCTTAATTTTTAAGCCACTAGATGAACTCTTAAGGGCTAAAGGCTTATATGGGCTTATAACCTAGCAATAGGGCTTTCTAAAAAAGTGAAAAGACAAATAAAGTTTGAAACTAAAAAATAACAAGACAAGGGCTTTTGAAATAGGCTTGTTAACAAGACTATCTAAATTTCAAATTTTTGTCTTAAAAAAAATTCAAACACAATAGGGGCTAATTGCAGGCTCAAAAGAAAAACAAATGAAAAATTCATAAAAAGTTAAGACAGATGAAATTAGATGTATAATGAACTTAATTAATCAGCTGCAAACTTTGAAACAAAATTTTGCTAGCTTAAAATTGATATAGAAATTTTGAATTTGAACTTGTGAAATTTACTTGCAACTTTTGGAAGAGTTAACTTCAATCTCAAATAACAAATGCAACCTAATGGGGACTACATTCTACTGCATTATGACTAAAACAAGCATGGATATAACCCTAGAAAACAACTAATCAAAATCTTAATCATAAAAACTGTAAAACCACAGATTCAAAAACCTATTTCATAGGATCTTAAAATGAGGTTTTTTAAAACCTTAAAACCCTCAAAATCAGATTAAATTTACTCAAGACAGCTTGCCAAGTTACCTTAATGACTCAAAATAACTTTGACACCAATTTGACCCGTTTTGGGTTCTTGACCCAAACACCCCCTTAAATATTTTAAGTTGCATTTTAAAACAAATAAGATTGAAAGGACCTTAAAGCTAGTTGTAAAAAGCATACAGCAGATTCAATAAGCACCAATAAGACTCAAATGAGAACAAAATAAGCTAGATTGAAATAAGCAGTATATGACAGATTTTGCAAGAAAAACCTTAAAAACAGAAATTTTCATTAAATCATAAAAGATTACAAAAAGCTTAAAGGCAGAATTTAAAACATAATTTAAGACATGAAATTAAACTAAACTAACTTAAAAGCTATTCCTACTCCTACATACTACTCTTCCAACTTCTGTCTTCTTTCCCATTTATAAGCTGCAAAAGTCTTCAGCTGTGTGCTTGTTGTGTTTTCATTGTGAGAGGTAACAAAACATGATCCTGGCCCTTGAAATTTCTTGGCCTCCAAGAACTCAATCCTAACCCTTGAATCTTTTGTCTTATTCCTTGACCAATTAGGTGAATAGGGATTGCCAGCGTGGTTTTGTGGTGTGGGGTAAGCTGTTTTTGGAGTGGGGAGATGTTTTTGGCAGTATGTTGCAGGGGTGCAACAGTAACACGTGATGGTGGGGGAGATGGGTTTTTGGTTGTGGCGGGAAAAGGGGTGTTTAACATAGACAGGGTAGACAGGGTAAGGGTTTTGTGGATTGGCAATTTGAGTCCTTGAAGTTGTATAATGGTATTGCAGGGAAGGTCCTTGTGGTGGGATGAAAGTTTGTGATATTGGCAGAAAAAGCCCCTAAGGTTGTATGGTGATATTGCAGTACAAGTCCATAAGGACTAACGGTGTTGGGTTAAAAGGGTTTATGGGTTAACGATTGTTAAGTGGTAATGGGGCTTAGGGTTACTGTTTGGGCCGGGTAAAAAATTATAAGGGTTTTGTGGGCTTTTTTAGTTTATAACTTTTGGGCTTTTATTTAAAATGGGTTTAGTATATAAGTGGGCTGACCCGGGCCCACTAGGTGGGTACGGGTGGGCCCACTTTTGACAATTAGGTTTTCAGGTTTGGTTTTCGATGCTCTTTTTAAATCCGTGCTCGGTTTTGTCCGGGTTGGCTTCGTTTTTCGTCCTTTAGTGAATATCCGGTACCTGCACAGCACAAACACAAAAACAGGTATATTTATGGCATTTTATGTGCGTTTTTGGTCGTTTAGGGTTGATTTTATTAGGTAAAAGGTATGTGTATTTAAACATGTTATGTCCTTAGTGAATATTCGGTACATGCACAGTACAAACACAAAAACAAGCATATTTATGGCATTTTATGTGCGTTTTTGGTCGTTTAGGGTCGTTTTATTAGGTAAAAGGTATGTGTAATTATACACATACCAAAATTCCCCATACTAAACTATTGCGTGTCCTCACGCAATGCTATAAGTAAGCACTTAGAAAAACTAGGAATCGCAATCCCCCTCGACTAATAACCCGAAAAGTAGCTAAGTGTTCAACGAGGGGGAATTAAGAATCAAAGAGTTAGAGAAGCCCCGTTTTTTCCATTTTTAAATGATATACACTTATTCCTAATATTTTTTCATTTTTTTCATTTTTTTTGTACTTTTCTTCTTAAGCAACTAACTTATTTGACTTTCGTTATTTTCATTTGGGATCATAGAACAAGATGCATTTCGATCCGAGAATGCCCCAAAAAGGATAAATTCATCGTCCCCGACTTTTCACTTGCTCCAAACCAAGCTTAAAACGAAATCACAGTTAAATAACAGTTAAGATGCTAACACTACTCATATTTGCAACTTGTGAACTTTTCACTCCCGACAATTATTATATCTTAGGTGTATGTGCTATTTTGAATTTCAACCATGGATCAACGTTTTGCAAAATTCTATGCTTTACGTTCCTCCCGAGAATAATGAGTTTGAAGGCGAGATCATCCCATGTAGCGACTTTCGTCTCGGCACATCCCAACCTTTCGGCTAAGTGACCAGGCTTTTGACACCCCACAGAGACTAGTATCGGGACTCACGGACCTTAGGTTTCAAAAACTCTCAGGTTTCTCGTTTATACATAGCTTATAAAATAGAATAGTCAAAGTTCAAAAGCATATTTAAATTTAACAAAAAGAGATCTATTTATTAATTCACACTTAAATATTAAACATTTATGCAATTGTAACCCTCGACCTTTTAGAAGGCTGCAACATCGGTTGTGAGCCGGCAAGATGCAGCAAACTTTTATCAGTCTCGGATTTTTATTCTTACTATGGGCTTTCTTTAGAAGGCTGTAACATCGGTTGTGAGCCGGCAAGATACAGCAAACTTTTATCAGCCCACAGTTTATATTTATTATATTTTTTCATTATTCAATATATTATTAATTTTTTTTTAATTTAATTTTTTTTATATATAGAGAAGACTTCTTTTTGAAAAATTTAAGTATAAGTTTGAACTAAGACTAAAATTTTTGCTATATACTACATAAAAATTGTTGATTTAAGTTTAATCTCCAAAAATAGCACGTATATTAATCCGGTTAAGAGCTTATGGGAGAAAAAGCCACAAATTACATACATGAGCTCTTAAGATTTCCAACTAATCCTTGTTTAGCATCCAACTCATACTTAACTCTATCATTTTTCGTTCTTCGCGAGTTTCACGAACGCTTAGCCTAAAAGTTAAGGAACAAGCTAGAGCTCAACACGCTCGATCGAGTCAAAATTTATTCTTATTCTACCCAGCAGGAAAGTCAAAATTGTGACAAAACACTTATTTTATTTTTGAAAAATTTTTAAATTTTTCTTTCATTTTTTTGGAATTTTAGTGGTAAAAACGAGATTACGTGAAAACAACGGCTGCAGGCACAATCAAATCGAAGATCCCCCCCATACTAGATTTAAACATAGTCCTCAATGTTTTACGAAGGGTTTATACGCAAATACTAAGGCCGTTTATTAAGTATGCCAAAAGAAAAACGTTAGTCGATAAGATTTGGATATCGGATTCCCAAATTAAAGCTGAGGATGTGAAGCTCGAGTGATCGAAGGAAAAAACCGGGAGCACGAGAGTCATCACAATCCGGGCAATCCTGGATAATAAACCACAACAAACATAAAAATGGTAAAGGCGAGCCTCATCACAACAACACACTTATTAGCAAATAAGAAAGAAGATAGAATGGATAAGCATGGGTTGCCACCCACGAAGCGCTTGTTTAAGGTCACTTAGCTTGACCTGATCCCCCCATACTTGAGCTTTGTCAAGGAGGATAAAAATGGGGATGACGAACACCCAAATTAGGAGTGTTGTCTCCATGAATCAACATCGGGCTATCAGAAATGAGCTGGAAAGCTTTAAGGCCCCGATGTGATGAAGAAGAAGGAGATTTCTCCTTAGAAGCAAGAACACCGTGATTGAAAACTTTGTCTTCATTTTCGGATGAAAATGTAAGTAAAGTATCAATCACGGGGGGAAGAGGAGCAAGAATTCTCGTGGATTCGACTTCAATGCATATCCCCGGATCGTAAATCTTGTTTCTATCTCCGGAAGGAGAAGAATTATCAAGATCGGATCCGAGATCATTAGAAGGAATGAAGTCGAAATCGATAAGAAGGGCGGGATGGGTGGGCAAAATATTAGGCACATCAACGGGGATGTCTTCCACCACATCAATGGTTGAATCTCCCGAATCGGGATAATCAACATGAAATGATTCGAACTCGGGACGGGAGGTAGAATTATCGTCATCTTCCGAGTCGAAATCATCACTCTCAATACCCGGTGGTATTGAGTCATCACCATCAAGAAAAATGTCAATCTCCTCCATAAGAGAGTCACTATCCTCGACCGGGATAGGAGATGGAGAGAAAGACTCGGTAGGATTTTCAGAATTAAATTCTTCCGGAGGGCGGGGAGAAGAGTTATCGTAAAGCAAACTTTCCAAAAACAAAATATCTCCCTCCGGATCAAGGTTGACATCATCAATTCCCGGTGGAATTGAGTGGGGAAGAGTGAGTTCACCGGTGAACTCATCAAGAAGAGAATCGATCTTTTGAGAATCATTAATCGAAGTATCTCGATGAAGCAAAGATTCTAAAAGATCGGATTAAGCATAAGATTCTAAAAGACTCGGATTTGGCATTAAAAAATTTGATATTCAATTCCCGATGGTATTGATTTGGTATTTTAGAAACTCATCTTATCAATTTGATCAACCTTAGTGGAAGTGATTTCTTCATCAAGATCAAAGAGAGGATTAGAGAAAATTTTAAAATTCTCATTTGAAATCTCTTCGGAAATTGATCATCACTAGAGGTTTTAAATATTCATCGATATCGAAGTGGTGGGAGAGGGTTAGAGAAAGTAAGATCATGATTCTTTGAAGAATCATCATATGGAGGCAAATCACACTCACCTTCGGAAGAATCTTCGGACTCACTTGGGATTTGGACAAGGTTCTCGACACTAGACTTTATTAATTCGTCCGATTCCGTTTCCAGAATAGTGTCAAGATGCTCATCCTCCATTATGAGAGAGTTCGTTTTTGGTGAATCGGGTGTGATTGCAACACACGAAGGAAGTTCAGAAATAATATCTTTCAAAGGGATAGAACTTTCTTCGTCATCGTCATCATCGTAGCAAACGGGAATCTTCCAATATCGATCTTTAGCCGCTTGCTCTTCTTCAATTCGCTTTTCTTCTTCCTTCTTTTGTATCAATTGACCAACCATATCACACATGGATGTCATTTGCTCCATAAGCTTATTTTGAGAATTGAGAAACTCATTTTGAGAATTGAGAAGGCTATTTTGAGCATTGAAGATTGGATGATTGACGGTATATTGCGGGGGTTGAAATTGGTCAAAACCGAAAGAATTAGGATCATAGCAAGAATTTTGCTCGTGATAATAATCTTCATTCATTGGTTGACATTGGTAAATTTCATGAAGACCCCCGCAATTTTCACAACAAAGAAATTGTTGAGGATGAGAATTATTAAATTGGTCATAACCGGAATAATTAGAATCACAACATGGATTAGGTTCATAATAATTCAACGGTTGACATTGAAAAGCCTCATGCGGGCCCCCGCAATTTTCACAACAAAGATATTGTTTTTGAAAATCATGAAAATCTTGCGGGAAATTAAAGTCTTGATTGTAACACGGTTCCGGATAGATAAACGGAACTTGAGGTGTACAATAGTGACCATAACAAGCATTGTTCCCGCAAAATTCACAAGAATAGATAGGAGCTTGTGGAGGTGGGTTGAAAACGTTAGGAGAATCATCAACAAAGTTAGGTTTTGAAACGTAAGGTAATGAATTTTGTTTTTCGGAATAGCACTTCGAATCAAAACTTGGCAAAGTTTGTGGGAGCTCATCAATGGTTTGATTGCATGGTTCCGGATTAGAGATAATCAGAGCTTTCGGTGGACAATTATAACCAATGTGAGCACCTTTCCCACAAGACTTACAAGTGCATTATTGACAAAAGATTTCATCTAACGAATCACCACACTCGTAACAACAATTATGGTTAATTTGTGGAGGACTTTGCGAGAAATTTTCACCGGGGTCCTATTTGACAACGAATGGCTCTCGAGGAGCATTAACAATGTTGGTATCGTCATTGGATGACTCAGAAGTGTTTAGAAGGTCTTGGTTAATTCCATTTTCATGACAAGTTGTAAACCAAACTTCCTTTAATTTCTTCCTCCATAGAGCACATCCTTGACAAGATGGACCTTCAACCGGGTTTCCACACTTCACACAAACTATAGGAGGTCGTTGATACGAGTCGGGCGTTTTATTAGGATCACGAATGAACTTGTCTACGAGACCTCCTTTTGAACAACCACATGATTTATTGTACAAAGCTCCATAAGACGAACATTCCATAATCGTGAAGAGGGGATTCAAACGATAATCGAGTGACGCCATAAGAATTAAAAATAGAGGGATAAGAAGAAGAATTAAATGGCAAAGAGGTTAAAGGAGATTATTTTTGGATTTTCGAGTTTTTTAAACATCATATTTTATTAACGGACAAAACAAGATTGAATAACTTAAACCGATAATCAACTTGCTTCACGGTAGCTCTTTAAAAGAAAAACGCACAAAGGAGCGGAGGAGTAGAAAAGCGCGGAGCTATTAAAAACAATTTCTTCTTTTAGGGGTCGATAGTTCTCAGAAACAAACCTCCGTATTCCCTCTTATAGTTTGTTAATCTCTTAAAGGTGAGCCGTATTTCACAAGTGACACAAAGGCAAGTTTTAAATCTTTTGTTCGGGAACTTATTATGATAATGCTTCAGTTGAAAGCATTATATTGATGATGATTTTTATTTGTTTTTATAGACAATGTTTTTATATTTTTAATTTTTTTGTTTTTTGTTTTTATAATTATACTAATAAAAGAAAAGTGAAAATATATTTTTGTGTTTTTGTATTTTTATAATAATAAGAAGAAAATATTCACAAACGGAAAACAATAACTTCACGAGGAAGGGTCTTCAAGTCACTAATCGTCAAACCGTAACGATATTGTCGCAACACACCTCCCCGGCAGCGGCGCCAAAATGATAATCAACTTTTTGAGGGTTAATTATATCAAATATATAGTATAGTATTACCGGAAGTATCGGTCTCTCGCTTCGTTATCCACAAAGTTCGAAACCGGACCCGGGTCGGTTTTTTTCCGATGAGGCGTGAAATTGACGGTTACGTTATTGGTTTGACTTTTGGATGCTTGAATAATCAATGATATAATGAGTTTTCTAAATCTACGGAAAATTAAAGGAAATTTAAACTAAGAAAAACTTAAATCCACGGGAAAAACATAAATTTAGGCTAGCGAGGTAAATAATAAACTTAAAATCTACGGGAAGCATAAATAAGGCATAAAAATGAAATCCTAAGTCTATGGGAGCATAAAATTAAGGCAATTAGGCTTAAATCACAAAAACGAGAACGGAAATTAAAAACGAACGTGACTAAAAACCTAATTTATTAAATTTAAATCCTAAAGTGAATTTTTTTACTTTTCCTAATATTAATTGACTAAAAAGTAAGAATAAAGAAAACTAGAACGAAAACGGAGTTAAATTAAGCTCAAAAACGCGAAAACGAGAACGGGGTTTTAATCCCGTTCTTTAAAAAACGAAATTTTGCAAAAATGACCCTACGAAAGATTTTCTATTTTTCCTAAGTGCAATATGACAAAATAAAATTTTCTAAAAAAGAAAAATATTTTTTTGATTATTATTTTATTTATTATGAATTAAAAACTGATTTTAAAAGAAAAATTAATTAAAAATATCAAACGTAAATGGAAAAATCTGAAAAAATACAGAAAAATACTTTGAAAGATGCTTAATTAAAGAAAAATAAAAGCTTGAAAATTTGGCTTATAAATAAGCCGAAAATAAGCAGTCAAAGTCTGAATAGCTAAAAAGAGAAAACTAGTATAAAAGATTAATATGTCCAAATGCTAATGGATGAGCTAATGTAGCACAATGGTTAAGTTGTGGGTTTGTGGGACGCTGGCTATATAAAGGGGAGGTCACGGGTTCGACCCCTGTGCCTCCTTTTTTTTGAAAATAATTTTTTTTTCATTTTTCTTTTTACAATTTAATAAAACAGACAAAATCAAACAAAATTAAAAAAGTGACTTTTTGTACAAAGTCAAAATAAGCTGGAATAAGCACTAGTAAAGTTGACAGAATTGTTTTTACACTAAGGAAAGGAAATTAAAAAAAAACTAAACTGGTGCATTTTTTAAGCACAATGAGCAAGCAAATGATTAACTAAGCTAAAACAGACATTAATCTACTCTTGATTCACAACTAGGAAACAAATTAAGCTAAAAGATCAAGCTGAGAATGAGCAAAAAGCTAATAAGCAGTTTGACTGCTTAGACTAACCAAACAGCCCAATGACCAGTTTTCAAGCTTATTTTTAAAAAAGTAAATGGAACATTATAAAAAATTGATTTGCAAAAACTTAAAGCCCATACTATCAGCTACTTAAACCATTAATTAAAAAGCATTTTGAAACACATTAAAGCTATGAAAAAGCTAAGACAAAAGGGCTGTTTACTCAGCATGTACTGAGTTCTTAAAAATTTTCAAACACAATAGGGGCTAATTGCAGGCTCAAAGTAAGCAAGTAAAACAAATGAAAAATTCATAAAAAGTTAAGACAGATGAAATTAGATGTATAATGAACTTAATTAATCAGCTGCAAACTTTAAAACAAAATTTTGCTAGCTTAAAATTGATATAGAAATTTTGAATTTGAACTTGTGAAATTTACTTGCAACTTTTGGCAGAGTTAACTTCAATCTCAAATAACAAATGCAACCTAATGGGGACTACATTCTACTGCATTATGACTAATACAAGCATGGATATAACCCTAGAAAACAACTAATCAAAATCTTAATCATAAAAACTGTAAAACCACAGATTCAAAAACCTATTTCATAGGACCTTAAAATGAGCTTTTTTAAAACCTTAAAACCCTCAAAATCAGATTAAATTTACTCAAGACAGCTTGCCAAGTTACCTTAATGACTCAAAATAACTTTGACACCAATTTGACCCGTTTTGGGTTCTTGACCCAAACACCCCCTTAAATATTTTAAGTTGCATTTTAAAACAAATAAGATTGAAAGGACCTTAAAGCTAGTTGTAAAAAGCATACAGCAGATTCAATAAGCACCAATAAGACTCAAATGAGAACAAAATAAGCTAGATTGAAATAAGCAGTATATGACAGATTTTGCAAGAAAAACCTTAAAAACAGAAATTTTCATTAAATCATAAAAGATTACAAAAAGCTTAAAGGCAGAATTTAAAACATAATTTAAGACATGAAAAAAAAAACTAAAAAAAACTTAAAAGCTATTCCTACTCCTCCTTCAGTTTCTGTCTTCTGTCCGCATTCTTTATATATGCTGCTTGGTCTTCATAGCTTTGTGCTTCTTGTGTTTGCGTTGTGAGAGAAAACCAAAACACCATCCTGACCCTTGAAATTTCTTTGGCCCCAAGCAAACTGATCCAAGCCCTTAATCTTGATCACCCAATGGGCACTCTTAGGATTGCAAACCTGTTTTGGCTGTTTGTATGGTGGGTTAGGGTGGGGTAGTGATGGGTTTTGTCTGGGGTGAAAGTTTGGAGTCTTGTAGCAGGGTTCACGTGGGGGGAGGGATGTATAGGGTTTTGGGTTTTCATTGTGAGAGGTAACAAAACATGATCCTGGCCCTTGAAATTTCTTGGCCTCCAAGAACTCAATCCTAACCCTTGAATGTCTTATTCCTTGACCAATTAGGTGAATAGAGATTGCCAGCGTGGTTTTGTGGTGTGGGGTAAGCTATTTTTGGAGTGGGGAGATGTTTTTGGCAGTATGTTGCAGGGGTGCAACAGTAACACGTGATGGTGGGGGAGATGGGTTTTTGGTTGTGGCGGGAAAAGGGGTGTTTAACATAGACAGGGTAAGGGTTTTGTGGATTGGCAATTTGAGTCCTTAAAATTGTATAATGGTATTGCAGGGAAGGTCCTTGTAGTGGGATGAAAGTTTGTGATATTGGCAAAAAAGCCCCTAAGGTTGTATGATGATATTGCAGTACAAGTCCATAAGGACTAACGGTGTTGGGTTAAAAGGGTTTATGGGTTAACGATTGTTAAGTGGTAATGGAGCTTAGGGTTACTGTTTGGGCCGGGTAAAAAATTATAAGGGTTTTGTGGGCTTTTTTAGTTTATAACTTTTGGGCTTTTATTTAAAATGGGTTTAGTATATAGGTGGGCTGATCCGGGCCCACTAGGTGGAAATGGGTTGGCCCACTCTTGACATTTTAGGTTTTTGGGTTCGGTTTTCAATGCCTTTTCCAATGCCGTATCCCGGGGTTGACTTTGACTTCGTCTTGACTTCATTAAATGCACAAACGTTGTCGAGTCGATCCAGAAATGTTCGTTTTAGCTCCGTTTTAGCTCCGTTTTTAATCCTTTTGTACCTTTGGCCTCGGTTTTTCGCGCTCTTTTCAATTCCGTGCTCGGTTTTGTCCGGTTTGGCTTCGTTTATGTCCTTAAGTGAATATCCGGTACCTGCACAGTACAAACACAAAAACAAGCATATTTATGACATTTTATGTGCGTTTTTGATCGTTTAGGGTCGTTTTATTAGGTAAAATGTATGTGTAATTACACACATACCAGTGTTGCTGTGTGTGGTGTGTGTTTTAATAATATTAGGGTCTAATATTAGTATAAGGTATAAAAAATAGGTATAAAAAAATAAAATCTTTTAGTTTTAAAAAATACAAAGTACTTAAAGTCGTTCAAAAGTGCAAGTTGCCCTAAAAGTACAAGTCGCAACAAGTACTATAATATTATTTTATGTAAAAGTACGTATGTAAAATTACTAAAAAACCAGTTGCCCAAAATACGGTCGCCCTTATTGTACAAGTTGCCCAATACACAAAAATTTATACAAACATAATAAATACGTATCCGAAATGTACTTTAATAATTAAATAAGGGACACATGGCGTGTTGTGGTGATGTTGCCCCAAAGCACAGTCGCCCTAGACTCTTTTGGCTTAAAAATGTTTTTTGGAGGAGAAGGTGACTAGCACCCTTGCACTCGGACCTTTTAGGGAATTTTCCTTTTTTTGTTCTTTTTACTTTTAAAGTTTTTATTAAATTTTTATTTGAATTAATAAAACTTAATTTGTTTGAAAAAATAAAAAAGACAATAGAATTGTGGGTGTGTGGGGCCAAATAAAGAAAATGACATCTAACTAGTGAATGAATGATTTTGTGTGTGAATGTTAAATGTGAGGATGCTAAGATGATGATGAGCTGACAAAAAAAGGGCATATTACCTTACCCATGCTCTTAACAAAGATCTTAAGTATTATAGTAAGAGTTTTGCTAACAAGTGGCTAATAGTCATTTGTTAAGGTGAAAAATACTACATTCACATAGAATTTACAAAAAAATATCCATAAAATGAGTTGTATGCTATAACAGCAGAGTTGGTAATATAGAAAAGATGATGATTGGGTCATGTGTGATGACAAATCATTGTGTAAAAGTTTATTTTTTAATATTTTGTGGATGCAAAGGCATCCACAATGGTAAATCTATTGAAATGTTTATAAAGTTGATACCTCATATAATGTCATTAGTTTTTAAAGTTTTTCATATTATAAACCTTATTCCACTATAGATAAAGCTTTTGGTGGTTTATAAACTTGTCATGTAATGCAATGTCATTAATTTTTAAACCTCTTCAAAATCCTAGACCTTTTCATGCCACCGAGACTTGAAATAGTTGTTCACTATGGTGTAAAATTTTTTGAACCTCTTCAAAATATCTTAAACCTATTCTTAAACCATCATTGTGGATGCTCTAACAAACTACATAAAAAATTTTGTATGTTAAAAATTGCATTAAATGAACATTAGTTAGCTAGTTACGCTTCTAAATTGCTTAAGTTACATGTTCTAGTAAGACTCACTTTAAACTTCATTTTCTACATAGCTAAACCGAGCACTTGTTACTAAAAAGCCATTTAATAACAGGTTTATATACTTGATTTTGAACGTACTCAAGGGGGGGGGGTGGGAGGGCTCGGTTACTGTTCATAACGGCCCGAAAAAGAAAAAAAAAACTTATAATCCCGCTCTCCTTCTTGCCGAAAAATAAGAAAAAAAAAAAATTACATGACTACTCTCATTTTAACTATTTACGGCTTTCTTATCGTCCTGGGCCAAAAAAAATAGCCTCGATTTGCAATATAATATAAAGAACAAAACAAACTATCAAACAGCTCCCCTTCTTTGGCCAAAAATAAGAAAGAAATTTTGGTAATACACATTTTAGAAGTAATATGACGTCGTTTTGGCCCCAAGCTACAGTAATATGAACAGTACGTTTGCTACAGTGGCCTGCCCTTTGGGCTCCCAATTTGGGCCGGCCCATTTAACTTTTTTTTTTTTAAATTAGGTAATATAAAAAATTCCTCGAGCCAAAATAGGAAATTTTTTTTTACAAAAGTACTGATTTATTCAGATAAAAAAAATACCCGCGACATGAGGCCCAACACATAAGCCCATATAAAAAAAATAAACTATTAAACATGAGACCGAAAAAATAAACCCATTATATACATACACATTACAAAAGTAATACGACGTCGTTTTCCATATTACGTCGTGCTACAGTAATATGAACAGTGTTCGGCCCAATGGGCTCCCAGTTTGGGCCGGCCCACTTTTTTTTTAAAATACGCAATACAAAAAAAAAATACTCGACACAAAATAAAAAAAAAGAAAATTACAAAAGTACTGACTTATTCATATCAAAAAATACCCGCGTCATGAGGCCCAACACATAAGCCCATATTACGTCGTGCTACAGTAATATGAACAGTGTTCGGCCCAATGGGCTCCCAGTTTGGGCCGGCCCACTTTTTTTTTAAAATACGCAATACAAAAAAAAAAAACTCGGCACAAAATAAAAAAAGAAAATTACAAAAGTACTGACTTATTTAGATCAAAAATTACCCGCGCCATGAGGCCTAACACATAAGCCCATATAAAAAAAACCACTATTAAACATGAGCACGAAAAAATAAACCCGCACAAAATAAAAAAAATAGAAAAAAAAATTAAACCTGCAACTATGTGCGAAAAATTAACGTCCCGCAGCAACGCGCGGGTAAACATGCTTGTTCTTTTAACATTTGACATTTTAATTTTACAAGTGTGAGGTGTAGATTCTGTAAATGAAAAAGTAGCTAGGGCCGAAATGTGGTC
>BQNB010036402.1:8589-42751 GCA_026074375.1 Tanacetum coccineum | reverse complement strand
GAGTATCCTACTTGAGATTTTACTATGTCAACAAGCTCCCTTTAGGCGGAAAAAATCGTTTACACGTCGCTTACTTTGTTTTTTGACACTAAGCTAAATGTCAAGTCCTAATATTAGCCAGAACCAATCTACCACTTCACAATCAATACACAATCACTAGATCTACACTATCGGATTTACACACAATCCGAATCACACAAATACACAAGATAATTACAATAGATATTTGATACTTAGAAGAAAAGATGAGAGATCACTAATTAACAATTCGTTTCTTAGTGAATATGAATGTTCTTTTCTTGCACTTGAATGAGAAAGAAGATATGAGAAGAAGAAATTAGATCACTTGAAACAAGATCTAAGAATGTTAGTGATCAAAAGATTTAGAGAGAGAAAGAAGATTTTAGAAAGAGAACGTTATCTGAAAATTTCGTGCTGAGAGGTGTGTTTTTCTGCAAGGAATGGAGCAGTATTTATAGGTAAGAAAACCCAATGGTCACTGGAGGCGGTCCTGGCGGTCCCAAATATATCTGGGGGCCGCAAGGCCTATAAGGGGGCCGCCCAGTAGACTACGCTCATGTCTTTGTCTTTTTGTAAGAATGTTGTATCTGGTATGGAACCTTCCATTTTAGAGGGAAAATTTGAATTTCAAATTTTAAGTTTTTAATAAAACTTTTCTTTTAATTAAAAAATATTTTGTATATATAATTTTGTGAAATTCTTTTGTAAAAATGTGATGGATAAGAGAAAAGTATTTCTTGATCACTAATCATGCTTAATGATTTGTTTGTTCATACCTTAAGTGATTACTAATCTTAGAAATAGAATTTTACGATTAATAATTTGCAAACGTTTAATTTTATCGTAAACGTTTTTATATTTTGTTATTATCAAAACGTTGAGAGGTCGAAAAATATAAATAATTTTAGACATTATTTATATTAACAGATACCACCTCATTCATGATCAGTTCACAAATCGTGCTATGTCTGACACCTAGGTGTCTAGACTTCCTATTGTACATTTGGCTATAAGCCTTTGCCAATGTAGCAACACTATCACAACGGATAGAAATAGGTGCTATAGGTTTGGAACACAATGGAATTTCAAGGATCAGGTTTCTTAACCATTCAGTTTCCTTACTAGTAGCTGCTAGAGCTACAAATTCAGATTTCTTTGTTGAGCTAGTGATGCAAGTTTACTTTTTGGAAGCACAAGAGATTGCACCTCTACCAAGTAGGAATACCCAACCACTGATAGATGAATTATCTTCAGTATTGTTGATCCAGCTTGCATCAGTGTAACCTTCCAACACTGAAGGATATCCAGTATATGTCAAACTGTAATCTATAGTTTTCTTCAAATACTTCAGTACCCGCTGAATTACTTGCCAGTGCTGAATACCAGGATTACTAGTATACCTGCTCAGTTTACCCACTACAAAAGCAATATCATGCCTTATACAAGTCATGGCATACATCAGGCAGCCAATCACCTTAGAATACTCAAGTTGAGATACAGTCTGACCATTATTAGGCATCAGCTTCTCACTTGTATCCATAAAAGTACTTACTAGAGTATAGTTAAAGAAATTAAATTTCTTCAGCACCTTCTTAATATAATGAGACTGAGAAATTGCTATTCCATTACTTCCATGTTTAATCCTGATACCAAAGATAGCATCAGCCTCTCTCATGTCCTTCATGGAGAACCTTGATGACAAAAATTCCTTTGTCATGTCAACCTGAACTTGGCCAGTGCCAAAGATCAACATGTCATTAACATAAAGACAAATGATGACACCTTTACCACTTTCATCAAATTTGCTATACACATTTGTCAGCCTGGCTAAGTGAATAAACATTAGACAAAACCACTTCATCAAACTTTTGATGCCATTGCTTAGGTGCCTGCTTCATTCCATATAGAGACTTAATCAGTTTACACACCTTGTTTTCATTGCCAAGCATGATGAAGCCCTGAGTTTGGTTGGTATGTGTTTAAATGCACATACTTTTTACCTAATAAAACGATCCCAAATGACCAAAAACAGACATAAAATGCCAAATATATGCTTGTTTTGTGTTATTTACTATGCAGGTATCGGATATTAACATAAGGACAAAAACGAAGCCAAAACTGACAAAACCGAGCACGGGAGCGGAAAGAGCATGAAAAAGTCAAAGTCAAAGTCAAAGTCACCTAAACAACATATTTCCAAAACCTAAACACATCATACCACAAGGATTAGACGATTCACATCAAATCTCTAATTCCTTTACTATATTAAACCCATTACCAAACACACCATTTGGCGACGTGTTCTTGATTTCCAGCGGGTTCGTGACATCCCCTTGGGTTATTCTAGTAGGTTCGGATATTGGTTGTTTGTGGGAACAATTGGTTATTGGTTTGGTTATGATGTAGTGTTCTTCGTATGTTGAATATGTGAAACATGAATGATATTTGGATGGATTTTGCTATAACTTATGAATAAGGTAATGTTTTATGAATTCCACTGTTATCTTTACTTGGATCCTTTTTATAATCCTTTGAATTTGATTGTTCAAACTAATATAAGATCAGAAAAAGTTATAGTTGTAATGGTATGATTTTGTGTTGCGAAATCAATATACAACACATGTGAGAATTATGTGGTAAATTGATAAACAACCCAAGTAGAAATAGATGTTTTAAGACCATCTTATGGTTTTTTGACCGTCTGGGTTGGGAGGAAATCATATGTATGCATATTTGATATAAATCATTCTTAATGCACTCGTGATGATGTAGTATATAGGCCGAAAGGATTCTATGTTATCATTCGTAGATATGCTTGTTATTATGATTACCCGTCATATATGACTTGTATGCATTGTTTATATAAAGTCTTTGCTCATCTCTATCTATATTATGAGTTAAGTGGATCATGCCTTGTTTTCTTGTCTCCACTTTACACATGCGCTTTTGGGCTAAATTGATCCTTGACAATTCAATTACTTTGTTACTTTCGAAAAACATTCTAGATTGCTACAAATCCCATGGAACGACTTGGACTTACGTAATACTATATTACACTTGATAGAGTATACTTGCCCGAATGTTATGTTTTTAGTCAAAATCAGTATTTCTAGTTATTATAAATTTAAAGCTTGTAAAAACACACATCAAGTTTTTTGGCGCCATTGCCGGGGATTTGTTTAGTTGTTCTCAGATTGTTTGCTTTTCTTGTGCATCTTGTGTTTAAATCTCTTAAAACTCTTAAAAATCTGTCTGCTATTGCCAAAAAGTGCACTTCCCCTGTTCTCGTTTGCTAATTTGCAGGTTTATACCTGCAAGTGCGCCGGTTTCATACCAAAACCGCCGCACTTGTCCTGTGACCTTGTCCATCTTGTGACTGATTAAATTCAGTGGTAACACAAAACCCCAAAATTGCTAGCCTCGGGTATATGGCCATTTGAAATTCTATTTTATCTGATTATACGCCTTGTAAGTTTGTTAATATTTAGTTTGTCATTCAAAAAAAAAAAACAAAAACAAAAAGATTTTTATTTCAAAATTGTTTTTGCTTATTTTATTTTCTGGCATGTTCTTGTTCATATAATAAAACCATGCTTTATGTTTATTAGTTTTGTTTGATTATTTCTCTTTTATTGCATGTGTAAATTAAATAAAAAAAATGTTTGAAAAAATTAGAGTAACTACGCCGCACATTATCTTTTGTGCGCATTGCATACGCTAAATGCAATCATGTTGCCTACGAAAGTGCATTTTAGTATTTTACGGTTTTCGTAGTTTTATTTGTTTTGCAGATTAAATAAAATAAGTGGAGCTTGGATTGGTGGATGGCGTTTTTACACTCGGGAATATATATATTCTGATCAATATATTATATGTGATTGAATTCACATGCTTATGTTGGCGTTCCGTTTCGCGCCGAATCTTTCGGAATTCAACCGAGCACTTATGAGCCCCGGAAAGTCTCGTTTCTCTTATATTAATTTTCTCGCTCATCCTACTTTTAAGTTATTTTCTAATTACACATATTGCTCAACTTAAATGTGGGGTGGGGGGGGGGGGGGGGGGGGGGGGAGGAAATAAATTGGTAAATCAGAGTCATTATTAAAAGTAAAAACTTTTGTTCGCCTCTAAACTTTTGCCCATGGTAATCTAATTATTTTTGTCACTTAGGTTAATATATTTGAATAAAATATAGTAGATAAATAAAGTTTTTGAAACCAGAGATATGTCCCGGTTAATAGAGAAAATCTAACTTTGGATTGATAACATTACTAGCATATTTATACCAATCACCCAAAAAATATAAGGTTTAGATCTTAAGGAATTCAGGTTCCATCTTTGATACCTAAGATAATTTTTGCCTTTAGCTTTTTTAAGGTAAGGTTTGAATGCAACTGCAAGTGTCTCATCCATCGTTACGGCTGTGTATTTGTAGTTTGTCGCCTTTTCTGGAGCATTGGTATCAGTCTAAAATTATATGAGTGTGCCGGTGATTTATTGATTCTAGAAATCATTACGAGACCGTAGTGAGATCACGTTCACGTGATATAGGTAATTTTATGTGATAAAGAGGCAACTTAGGATTTAACCCAAATAACCATTCCATTTAATTATATATTCTTTTAGCTAATTACACTGATTAGCTAACCTCCCATATATAAACCTTTTTGTAGCACTCATCTTTAGTGCTAGATACCCTTAGTTTAACCCGTTGAGCAATTCTATTCATTTTTCTCATCTACTAAAATAAAAAAAATACAAAAATATATAACCTTAGCCTAGCCTTACCCCTTATCAAAAGTCCTAATGGTTGGTTGCTAGTTGCTCGGTATGATTGGTTAATTTTTGCTTATGGTTTGCTCACGCTTTGTTTTAAGGGTTGTACCATTTCAACGAAGATGAAGAAGGCCTGCTTCATTTTTGTATTTTTTTTATGGTGTATGCTTATACTAAGTGTGCGGGAATTGTTAATTATGTGAAAAAAAAGAAAGAAAAAAAAGTATGAATAAAAGTTGGATTGTTGTTGGCATTTGCAACGTATTGATATATTATGATATGTGCCGGATATATTAATGTTGAGTTATTCGATACCTCCCGGGTTTGTGGATTGTCGTAACTAGCAACATGGGTTTCTTGGACTTGTCGACATGTATTTAATTATAAAACCATTTCCAGAATACATTTCTCCTTATTAAACCTTAGCCTAGCGTTACAACCCAAATAAAAGTTCTCTTTTGATATTTAAACCTGGTGCTTACGCCACGTCGGTGCAGTTTTGTTTCTTGTACAAGCCTATGGTATGAAATGAATCATGTCTGAGCAATTGAGTGTGATTTCCTTTTACCCTCTATTACATCACATACGAGTGTTTGAGTGAATTATACTTTATCGGAAGTTACGCTTAACCGTTTCAAGGTGATGAGGTTTTGGGAGCATCTTGGGATGCGGGCAAAAGGCAGCACTAAACTGAATATCAGGACTTCCTACTTGCCGTTAAGTATAATAAACTACCTATCATGCCTCGATACTTTGGTTACTATCTACCTATCATTCCTAAGATGGCTCTAATTAGGATTCGGTTGGGAATATATGTTGAAGTGTCTACTGCGTTACACCGAAACTTTTGTGGTAACGATTGCTCATTCAACATAGTCCATACTTATTTTCTTAAAGTGTCTATTTTTTTTCTTTTCAACCACTCCCATTTGTTTGAGGAGTGCGTGGAGCTGAGGAAGTTTATGTGTAATTCCTTTGGCATTATAAAACTCTCCAAATTGTTAACTCTATTATCAATTTCCCTACCATGGTGATATTCTTGACACGATTGTACATCCTAAGTTGGTTTGAGTTTTATTAATAAATATGTGAATTGATCGGAACGCATCGGTTTTTGTCCTTAAGGAATCTAGTCCAAGGTATACCTAGAGTCGTCATATACTATGACTAAGGTGTAGCCCATACGGCAGATGGACCAAATAGATCCATATGAAGGAGTTCTAAGCATCTAGTTGTTGAGACTATATTCTTAGCCTTATGATTAACGTGAGACTGCTTTCTAATTTTGCAAGCATCACAGAAGTGTTGATCAAACTTAAGCTTAGGTAAGTTTCTAACTAATTCCTTAGATGTTAACGATTGAATGAGACTCATATTTGTGTGTCCTATCTCTATGCCACAAGTGGATTTTTTCATCTTTGTTGCTGACAATTTTGATTTTAGGCTTATTTCCTATATTTCATAACTATAAGCCTTTCTTTCCTAATTACCTTACTATGACCTTACCATCCTTAGTGATTTCACTATCATGTTTAGAGAAAGTTACTTTACACTTATTATCACATATTTGTCCTATACTTAACAGGTTAAATCTTAAATTATCTACATGTTCTACATTATCTATTTTGAGAGAGTCATCAAAAATGTTCCTTTGCCAATGATGTTAACGCGAAGATTAATTACCATAAATATACTTTACCTCCATTATATTGCCTTGTAGCTTGAGAACAGCTTTTGGTTACCCGTCATGTATTTGGAGCATCCGCTATCCTTTATATACTCATCGGGTTCCAAGTCGACTCAAAGGCATATCTATTTATATAAGGCAACACCTCAAACATTTGGTCCTAAATATCTCATGGGTCCAAAGTTGTTTTTTTAGTGCTTAAAAATCCCTTGAATTTGATGCTAATGTGTTGGGATTGGAAAATGGAAGGACACATTTTCCCATGGCATGTAACTTTGACGTGGGAAGTTGTTCCAAGTAGTTTCAGAAATCCACGTGGTTATTTTGGTGACCAATGTCTATTTTGGCTCGTATGGTGTCTTAGGATGAGGATATAACTATTGATGACTCTTCTTAGGTACTGGACGTTTTTGATTCTAAAATTAGGTTTTAAAAGTCACAAATATGGGTTTTGTTAATGGCTTATATAATGGTTTGACTTCATTATGAATTGTATCGGGAACTTTTGACCTGTTTTCTATTATGTGAGGAACGGGGGCAAAAACGGAGTTGTTTTGTTAAGGTACAGGGGGGGGGTGGGTGTTGCTTTCTTTATGAAGAATTATGTTTTGTGTTGTGGTGTTTTGTTTTAATTCCATATTTTAAATTCAACTATAATAATCAAGCAGGGGGTGTATAATGTTGGTTGTTTGTTTTGGTTTTTTTTGGTATAGGACCCAAAATATATTTTGAAAAGATCACACTTTTTCTTAGATCCAAGTGTACCAACTGGTGGCGGTCCCATAATTGTTTTAGGGGCCGCCTGAACACTTTGGGGGGCGCCCATATTTATGGGACCACCATCAGAAGACGCCTTTTTTTAAGCTTTCACAAATTTTATTTCTTTAGTTCCACTAGATTTGCTTCAATTGAATGAAATCCTAAGCTCTATTTTTCATCGGAGGGTTTTTGATGACTAAACATTTTCATATATACATGTTTTTCTCTTTTTAAATTTTTTTTAATTACGTGACTTCCTCTTTGAGTTTTTCATTCTCAATTTTAAGCATATGACATTTTACACATTCGAGATCAACTCTCTTGTTTTTCTCAAGTGTAGACACTTTTTTCTTTAGAACACTAAATTCTTTTTCTAAATTATTTCTAGTGGCTTTTAATCTTTTGTTTTTAGTGATTATCTTTAAACTCATTTTGCACAGTTTATCATATTCATTATCTAGCACTAAGTCATCTATTGGTCGAGTTCTCATCATTAAAGTAGGAGGATTCAGAACATACCTCACTTGATGCTTGAGCTACTAGACACGTTTCTTTATTGACTTTCTCATCATCTTTTATTCACGCTATCACTCCAAGAACCTCCGACAAATGCTCTTTGGTTCTTGTCTTTCGGAAACACCTACTAGGTTTCTAGAGGCGGTTTTGGGTTTTGGACATTCTCCAATAAGATGATTCGGGTAACCGCATCTAAAGCATTTTCTATCACTTTTACTGTTTTTGTCGTCTCGGCTTCTTTGAAACGTCTTTTTGTCGTTCCGAGGTTGTCTCACGAATCTACCTCTTCTCTTGAAGAACTTCTTGAAGTCTCTTACCGCCATGGCGTATTCTTCGTCTTCACTTCCGAAAGTCGAACACTCTTCATCACTAGATTCTTTCTTAGCCTTTAAAGCAAGAGATTTCCTTTCAACTTTTGCTTTGACTATTTCGGAATCTTTCTTGATGATCATTTCGTAAACTTTGAGGTTCCCGATGAGTTCATCAAGAGATAGTGACGTTAAGTCTTTCGACTCTTCAATCGCCGTGACCTTTGCTCTCCATTTAGGATGTAGAGCCCTAAGAAACTTCCTAACATAATTCTTTCTAGAGTAACCTTCATCAAGAGCTTTTAGACTAGTAATAATAGTATTAAATCTAGCAAAAGCACTATCTATAGATTCGTCTTCGAAAATGACGAATTGTTCATATTGTTGAACCAAAAGGTCGATCTTATTATCTTTGACTTGACTATTACCTTGGTGGGTGATTAACAATGTTTTCCAAATTTCTTTTGCCGTATTACACATGAAAATTCTTTCATATTCTTTTCTAGGCAAAGCATTATAAATAACCATTTTAGCTTCGTTATTTTTTGCAAGTCTCTTTTTAAGATCATCACTTTGTTTTTCAAAAGGGATAACCTCATCTAATTTGGTTTTCGGATTTTGTTCAATAGGTTGAAAATCACCGTTGGTAATAACATGCCAAAGATCTAGATCTTTTGATTTAACATATGTCTCGAATCTATTTTTCCAATAAATAAAACTATCACTTTCAAAAAGTGGTGGTCTTTGCATAGATTGCCCTTCTAGATATTTGTCGGAATTCATAGATCGATCCAAGCTTTAAAATACAATATATTTTAAAAATATTGAGTGACCTTGGCTTCTGATACCAATTGTGGAAACTAGAAGGGAGGCTTGAATAGTTTACAGGTTCGTTTTACGTTTTAAAAGTTTGCTTTCAAAATGTTTAGATTTGAGTTAGATGTTTAACCAATTCACAATATGAACAAACAATATAACAATCTAAACTAAAGCTAAATTACAATGACAATAATAGGAAGAGATAAGGAAAGGAACAATCAAACCAAGACGCCAAGATTTTATAGTGGTTTGGCTACGAAGCACCTCTTCGCACTACTCCACTCCCGAGTATCCTACTCGAGATTTCAATATATCAACAAGTTCCCTTTAGGCGGTGATGACATCAAATAACGTCTATTTTATAGCATCATTTATCCCACGGTATTAACCCATTTTGTATAGTTATTGCAAAGAATTGTTACTTAATCGTTTATATTTGAGAATTGCAGTAATTATGGAGTAATTGGTGAAACATAGCAAAAGGCGCGCATTCTGGAGCTTAAATGAAGATATTTTGAAGATTACTATTCTAGGAGAGATCACTAAAATACAATTCGTTTCTTAGCGAATACGAATGTTCTTCTCTTGCACTTGATAGAGAGGAGAGGAGAGATGAGAAGAAGAGATTAGATCACTTGAAACAAGATCAAACAATGTTAGTGATCAAGAGATTTAGTAGATGAAAGAAGATTTAAGAGATGAGAAAGAAGACTAGGAAAAATTCGAGCCAAAGAAGGTATGTTTTTTTCTCTGCCATAAATGTGCAGTCATTTAAGACGAAGATTTCTAACGAGCTAGCTGGAGAGCCCCAGGCTAGCCGTTAGAAATCTTGTCTATAAATACTGCACTATTTCTGGCAGAAAAACATACCTCTTTGCACGAATTTTTCCAGTCTTCTTTCTCTCTCTAAAAATCTTCTTTCTCTCACTAAATCTCTTGATCACTAACATTGTTTGATCTTATTTATTGCGGGGGGGTTTTTTCTCAAGTGATCTAATATCCTTCTCTCATCTCTCCGTTTCCTCTCCAGCAAGTGCAAGCAAAGAACATTCGATACTCTAAGAAACGAATTGTTATATAGTGATCTCTCCTCTCTTCTTCTAAGTATCAAATCTCTATTGTAATTATCTTGTATAATTGTGTGATTCAGATTGTATGTAAATCCGATAGTGTAGATCTTGTGATTGTGTAGTGTTTGTGAAGTGGTAGATTGGTTCTAGCTAAGATCAAGACTCGACATTTAGCTTAGTGTCGGAAAATAACGTAAGCGACGTGTAAACGGTTTTCTCCGCCTAAAGGGAGCTTGTTGACATAGTGAAATCTCGAGTAGGATACTCGGGGAGTGGAGTAGGGCGAAGAGGAGCTTCGTAGCCGAACCACTATAAATCTTGGCGTCTTGGTTTGATTGTTCCTTTCCTTATCTCTTTATATTGTTGTCATTGTTATTTAGTATTAGTTTAGATATTTACATTGTTGATTCATATTGTTGATTGGTTGAACATACAACTCGAATCTAAGTATTTTGAAAGCAAACTTTTAAAACGTAAAACAGAAACCGTAAACTATTCAACCCCCCTTCTAGTTTCCACAATTGGTATCAGAAGCCGATGTCACTCAAGATTTTTAAAATATACTGTATTTTAAAGCTTGGATCGATCTATGGATTCCGACAAATATCTAGAAGGGAAATCCATGCAAAGACCACCACTTTTTGAAAGTGATAGTTTTATTTATTGGAAAAATAGATTCGAGACATATGTTAAATCAAAAGATCTTGATCTTTGGATTTTGATATTACTACGATGAATTTCAACCTATTCAACAAAATCCAAAAACCAAATTAGATGAGGTTATCCCTTTTGAAAAACAAAGTGATGAACTTAAAAAGAGGCTTGCGAAAAATAAAACAAAGCCACAATGGTTATTTTACAATCTTTGCCAAGAAAAGAAAGTGAAAGAATTTCATGTGTAAAACGGCAAAAGAAATTTTTGGAAACCTTTGTATTAACCCCATCAAGGTTAATAACTAAGTCAAAGTATAACAAGATCCCGACTTTTGTGTACAACAATATGAACAATTCATCATTTCTGAAGACGAATCTATAGATAATGCTTTTGCTAGATTTAATACTATTATTACTAGTCTAAAATCTCTTGATGAAGTTATTCTAGCAAGAATTATGTTAGGAAGTTTCTTAGGGCTCTACATCCTAAATGGAGACAAAGGTCACAGCGATTGAATATCGCAGATTAACATCACTGTCTACTTGATTAACACAACAGGAATCTCAAAGTTCACAAGATGATCGATCAAGAAAATTTTGAAACACACACACAGATCTAAGGAGAAAAGAAAATCCTCTTTGCTTTAAAGCTAAGAAAGAAACTAGTGAATGAGATGTGTATTCTACTTCCGGAAGTGAAGAAGAAGAAACGCCATGGCGTATAGAGACCAAAATTCCTTAAGAGAAGATGTAGAATTCGTAAGACAACCTCATAACTTACAAAAAGACTTCGCAAAGAAGCCGGGATGACAAGAATGGTAAGAGTGATAGAAAATGTTTTAGATGCGGTGATCCAAGTCATCTATTTAGAGAATGTCCAAAACCACCGAAAGACAAGAACCAAAGAGCATTTGTCGGAGGTTCTTGGAGCGATAGCGGTGAAGAATATGATGAAAAAGTCAAAGACAAAACATGTCTCATGGCTCAAGCATCCAATAAGATATGCCTTGGAGTTGACTTGGAACTCGATGAGTGGATAAAGGATAGTGGATGCTCTAAACACATGACGGGTAACCGAAAGCTCTTCTCAAGCTACAAGGCATAAAACAGAGGTAATGTTATTTTTGGTAGCAATCTTCGCGGTAACATCATTGGCAAAGGTATGATTTCGAATGACTCTCTCAAAAGTAGATAATTTATGAACAAGATAATAACTTAAGATTTAACTTGCTAAGTGTAGGACAAATATGTGATAATAAGTGTAAAGTAACTTTTTCTGAACATGATAGTGAAATAACTAAGGATGGTAAGGTTATAGGTAGAGGTATTAGGAAGAAAGGCTTATATGTGATGAAAATTAGGAAATAAGCCTAAAGACAAAATTTGTCTTGCAACGATTGATGAAAACTCTACGTTGTGGCATAGGTGTTACCCATAAAGATTCTAGCCTAAAACACGATCTAGAGGTCGGGGAGGATAAAAGAAATAAGTAGCCATATTATTAGATGTAGAGAGAGAACGGAAAGATGTGTGTGTTTCTAGAGAGAGAAAGAAACACACACACACTTATAAGATACAAATGATTATCCTCACCCTCCTATGTAAGTATAGGAGGGTATATATAGGCGTGTGACTATATGTCTTTCCTAACTTGACATTATTAGTCCCTACAAGTCACGCCTTACAATATCTAATGTAATTCCGTATAAGTCAACATATTTTAAGGCTAACAATCTTCCCCCAATATGTGGACATATGGAATTACTTACAATGTTCCTATCAAGTATAAATACAAACAAAATAAGGACTTCCAAAGTGCTTCCAATGCTAAAGATGACATTTGTGACTTCCTGTCTTGAAACTTGTACTCCAGCTTGGATCTTCTGTGTCTTTATTTGTTCTGGAACCATTGTAGAATGCATGAGTTGGATTAACTTCCCCCAATTCATACAACATGTCTTGAAAAGCTTTCTTCATAGACTCCTTTTTGGCGAAGTTTTTGAATCAGCTTCCCCCAAACTAACATCCGTATCTTGAGCAGATTTTGAAACCTTGATGTAGTTCGAACGATCTTTTAACATAGACATTTAAAGTGCACAGCGGAATTTTGTAGAAGAATTAGCCAACCACACCTACTAATACTGCTACTATACTGTATCATGACATTTGATCTTGGTGAATATCCGTTCGGGGGAACATGCAATAAATCAGCAACACTTTTCTCACGCTTGCAGAATACTTCACACAAACTATACTAAGCAAAGTAGTATAAACTACTTCCCCCTGGAAGTTGACCTGATTACATCAAAGTATCAAGGTACACGTATTCCCCCATGATGGTTTTGAACTCTCAGAAGCATCATTGACGTGTACGACCATATACTCGAGAAGTTCTTGTCATAAGCAACAATCTTGAAAAGTTATGAGAGAACATGAAGAAAATTATGAAAGATTTTGCTGAGACTATGAAGTATCATTGACGTTCTGTAGCTTTAATTATCCCATGAGAAATACTGATTTTATATCAACCTTTAAACTCTCTGGCTAACTTACCAACCTCATATTCTGTCGGCTATTGTTGTGACCACTTGATGAAGTAAACCCGATATACCAAACTTGAAAATAAAGTAAGATTCCCCAAATTTGTTACTTAAGCTTGCAGTGTTGTTGATTAAAGAACGGTGCAAGATTAAATCTCTTAGTACTCTATACAAAACCAGAAAAGTATCAGAGTACCAAACCTCCTTGAACCTCCACATCAGCATCTGCGTGTGACGCTGAGTACTAAACAATGTAACTCTTTAACTGATAGCTATACCCGAGATACTACATTTAACTCCTTACATCGCTGTATAACTAGATATCCAATCTCAATCATAACCTATACGATTCCAAGCAAGTCATCAATCGATAGAGGGTGTTTAGAAAAGGGGTAGAAAGGTAAAAGAATTCCTCGATGATGAAAAAGTAGAGCGCCTTCGTGAAAACCACTTCAATCTCAAATAAGGATACTAGATAAACTTCATGATCATTTGACATTGAAATCCAATTTCTATAGCCATTTTGACATTTTAGTGAATCTTGTTGATCGTTTTTACATGAAGTGTTGTGTTTGTTTTGGTGGTATGGAAGGTGTTTGAGTTTGGTTCTTGGTGAAAACAATAAAGTATTTTACTATAAAGTGGAAAATGTGTTAAATAACAAGATTAGAAATTTGTGATTCGCCTTTGGTTGCACAACTTGATAAATTGCCTTGTTAAATAGCCTTGTTAAATAGCCTTGTTAAATAGCCTTGTTAAATCGCCTTGTTAAATAGCCTTGTTAAATAGCCTTGTTAAATAGCCTTGTTAAATAGCCTTGTTTAATCACCTTGTTAAATAGCCTTGTTAAACCGCCTTGTTAAATCACCTTGTTAAATCGCCTTGTACTAAGAAAGTTGCTAATTCGCCTTATGAAGGAAGTTGTTAATTCGCCTTGCACTGCCACTGCTAAATCTCCTTCTACTAGACGAAGCTCAAATTTTTCAAAACATAAAAAGACACACTTTTTGATGTTTTTGCCCAAACATTTTTGTACTTCTTGCTTATCTAAGGCAATAAGAACCATAAAAATCCAAACTTGATGATTTTTAACACGAAAAATTTTGAATCAAGATTTTGAGTACAAAAATCATCCGAACCATAAGAACTCAAAAATAAGCTATGAAAATCCATAAGCCACTTGTACAAATAAGCTAGAAACTATAGAAAGAAGAAATTTTCAAGCTTTTGCACAAAATACCACCAACCATGAAAAGCCGAAGCTTTTTGGCTTAAAAATAAGCAATGGAACAGTGCTTATTTAAGGCACAAACACCATAAAAAATACAAACCAACAACACAAAACGCCCTAGGCTCTGATGCCAATTGTTACCCATAAAGATTCTAGCCTAAAATATGATTTGGAGGTCGGGGAGGATAAAAGAAATAAGTAGCCATATTATTAGATGTAGAGAGAGAAAGGAAAGATGTGTGTGTTTCTAGAGAGAAAAAGAAAACACACACACTTAGAGATAACAAGTTTGGGGGTTTATCCTTACCCTTCTATGGAAGTATAAGGATGTAATATACAGGTGTGGTGAGCGATATGTATTTCTAACCTTGACATAATTAGTCCCTACAAGTCACACCTTACAATATCTAATGTAATTCCGTATAAGTCGACATATTTTAAGGCCAACAATAGGAGATTAGGTCACGCTAATATGCGTCTCATTCAATCGTTAGCATCTAAGGAATTAGTTAGAAACTTATCTAAGCTTAAGTTTGATCAACACTTCTGTGATGCTTGTAAAATTAGAAAATAAGCTCACGCTAGTCACAAAGCTAAGAATATAGTCTCAACGACTAGATGCTTAGAACTCCTTCATATGGATCTCTTTGGTCCATCCGCCGTATGGAGTTACGGAGGAAACCACTACACTTTAGTCATAGTAGATGACTACTCTAGATATACTTGGACTAGATTCCTTAAGGATAAAACCGAAGCCTTTGATCAATTCAAAATATTTAGTAAGAAGATTCAAAACCAATTAGGATGTACAATAGTGTTAATAAGAACCGACCACGGTATGGAATTTTGATAATAGGTGCAATTTGGAGAGTTTTGTAATGCCAATGGAATTACACATAACTTCTCGGCTCCACGCACTCCTCAATCAAATGGCGTGGTTGAAAGGAAAAATAGGACACTTCAAGAAATGAGTAGGACTATGTTGAATGAGCAATCATTACCACAAAAGTTTTGGTGTAACGTAATACTTCAACATACATTCTCAACCGAATCCTAATTAGATCCATCTAGAAAAAACCTTATGAATTTTGATAGGTAACAACCTACTCTTTTAATACTATAGAGTGTTTGGAAGCAAGTGCTTCATTTTAAACACTAAAGATTACCTTACCAAGTTTGACCCAAAGTCATACGAATGTGTCTTTTTAGGTTACTCCCAAAATAGTAAAGCCTACATCATCCTTAATAAACCACCAGGAAAATTGAAGATTACTCAACGTTACCTTCGATGAACTCCTCCACCCTCTAATCACATCACCCCTTATTGGTAGATGACTTAGATAAAACAAGAAGCAATTTAAGGTACCGAAAAGAAAACTTAGAGAATAACATTGAGGATGAAACTTTAGAAATTGACAAAATAGTCAATATTAAGGAATCTAAGAAAAAAACCAATCCATTAGAAAATGTCATAGGAAACCTTAACCAAAGAACTCTTGTCACAAGCCCAAAACCAAAGTAACTTCTTTTGTTTTATATCAACTATGGAACCTAGGAATGTGAATGAAGCCTTAACGCATGAAAGTTGGATAACCTATGCAATAAAATTAAATCAAATCATGCAAACGATGTTTAAAAGAGTTAGTTCCACAACCTATGGAATATGACAATCATAAGAACTAATTGGGTGTATAGAAATAGTTATACGGAGAAATCCATCCTTTCTCAAAATAAGCTAGGTTAGTGCTCAAGCTATAAAGCAACAAGAAGCTCGATTATGATGACATTTTTATTCATATGCCTCTTTGCTAGACTAGAGTCAATTAGGATACTACTACTAGCTTAGCTTGCACCTTATTTTTAAGCTATACTAAATGTATGTAAGGAGTTAGTACCGACTTTGAGAAAGTTAGTACTGACAGACAAATAGTTAGTACTGACGGATCCAAAGTTAGTACTGATGAATAAGTTGAAGGTACTGAAGAACACAATGAGGGTACTAAAGAGCAAAGAGAAGGTACTGAAGAGAAAGTTGAAAGTACTGCTGGGCAAATAAAAGATACTAAAGATCAAACTATGGAAGAAATTGCTTCTAAAACCTCTCAAACATCCACTTCAATGATATTTGGTGATGATGAAACAATAGCTACACTTCTCCTCAACATAAGTCAAGCCAAAGCTGCTTCTAAAGAAAAAGAGAAAGGTGTAGAGTTGAAGGATGTTGAAGAAATTGATATACCTAGGCCTACTTCTACAAGATCACTTCTCACATTAAAACCTCTTCCAAAGATTGATCCTAAAGACAAAAGGAAGAAGAAGATGGAAGAGGAGGATGAATTCCTGAAAGTGAAGTGATGATATTCCTCAAAAAGGGCTGTGAAGAAATTCAAACAGCTTGAGAGTGATGACACGCTGTAGATATTGGCAAGGAAATTCAAGAAGAGTGGGAACTCTGAAGAGGAGAGAAACCAGAATTGCTGAAGAAGAAGCAACAAATGAACTCCTCATTAAAAACTTGATGATATAAAGTGCAAGAATTGACGGCAGACAGAATCCTTGGCTGAGAAGCTTCAGAGCAAGAAAGAGTAGCAGTTCACAATAGAAGAAAAGCTAAGATCCTTCATGATACAATTGTTGCTCAAAAAAGTTTCGCTTTGCTAGAATCAAAGATCAGAGGCCATAAAAACAGACCTCCAACCAAGAATCAATTAAGAATCAGATGATGACCTACTTAAAAAGCATGTGTGAAACTTCAAACATTCTGATTGAAGAGTAATAAGTTTTGAAGAAATACAAGCAAGTATGAAAAGATAAAAAGGTCAGATGAAGATTTCAATGCTATTTTTGGTCTGTTGAGAGATGAAAGCCCAATATCAAAAGAATGAATAAGAAGATTCCCACGCAAAAGAGAAGACAGATGCAAGCAAGACAATCTATTCACAAGAAGAAGTCAATGAAGGAGGATAAAGGTGAAGATGAACACAAGACAGAGAAAGCACTGTACAAGGAAAAAGACAAAGTCAAGAAAAAGAAGATTCAAACAAGATACTTCTCAAGATGACCCCATCCTGACATTGGAGAAAGAGAAATGATGACTGAGATTGTTGCTTGACAATACACCAGATGAGGACAAGGAAGTAGATTAAGAAATACCTGACAAAAAGTATCCAATCATTGACTATGAGTAAACTGAGAATCTGGCACAAAACAACAAGAGTTGATGAATCTAAAGATCAGAAGAGATTATATGAATGTGGTAACAAGAAGTAAATGGTCAAAAGAGATCCTTTCAGTACATTGATGAGATGCTTTCAGGTGTTTGACCAGAACGACATTAGATGCATATATAAACTTGTGATGGATTATACAATCAAGATAATATTCCTGAGGATTTGATAAAGTTTCTTTGGGGAGATTTGATAGTATGTTCAATCATATTAACAAGATGATTTTTGGAACTCACAACATGAATGAAAGTAGTCATTGGAAGCTGCACATCTCAGGGGTACACACTATAATGACTGATGAAGGATTAGTTTTTCACATGCTAACAGAGAAGAATATCTCTTTGAAAAAGGATACTGGTGCAAATGAAAAAGCTAAAAATTGGAGTCTGAAGAAGAAAAGTACTATGCATTAGAATTATATGGTATTTATCAAGAATGGTACTTGCTGATTAAAATCTAAAGATAAGACTGATGGAAGTGAGAAGGGATTGAGTGTTTGGCTAACCACCACACAACAAATGGTTTTATCAATTCACCATGCCTTAACAGGCATAAGATTTGGCTAGTCTGGGTCCACAAGCAAACGTCTTGAGGAAAAGACATCTCAAATCCGTTTATGGTTTACAATTAACCAAACACGAGATTGTAGGGTTATCAACTCACTTGCTTTCTTGTGAAGAGTTGGCTAGTCCAAGTCAGAAAACCAGATTTCTTGTAAAGCTATTCCAAATCTGGATAATAAGCGATAGATAGCTAAAACTATATGGTGTTTGTATCAATGTCAAGCATTATTACATGAAGCAAATTGGCTAGTCTAAACAACAAAAGGTATTTGGTAAAGACAAATCTAAAACGTTAAATGGTTGACAGTTTACCAAAAACTGTTGGTAATTAACTCACCCATATTCTTAGAAAGAAGCATTTATCTATCCTAGAGCAAACTCTACTGGTAAAGGAACATCAAATCCTTAATGGCTGGTAGTTTGCCAAAAACCTGCAAAAGCAACTTAGTTTGGTATTTGTAGGTAAACGCGAATATGTTGCTGAGTACTGAAAAGATGTTTGCTGAATAGTTTGAATAAGACAAGGTTCTGCTCACAGAAGGATAGATGTGTACAAGATTAATAAATGATGAAGAATGTATTTTGATAAACATCCTCTGTACGTTAAAAGAAGCTTAAAGGATTGAAGAAACATTAAGGGGGTGGAGGTTAAAATAGTTTAAACATTCATGTTTAAGGAGGATTGTATAGTATTAATGTATGTCTTACTTAGAGCCGCGACAGTACAAATATTTAGTACTGTCAGTTATACTTAGTAACCGACACTACAAAGTATTTGAGTACTGATAGTTAGTTTTAGTACCGTTGAGAAGATATTTAAAAGATATTTATGAGATATTTTAGAAAAATATATGTAAGCCATTTAGGGTTATCCTTAGTATATAAAAGGATTACCTTTGGCATAGTTAGAACATAGATGAACACATAAGATTACAGACGAATACACAAGTTTAGCAAATCATATGCAATATCATAGTTCGCAATCTATAATCCTCAAGAACACATTAATAAAGTTGTTATTCAGTTGTTCATTGTTCTTCTTAGTACCTGTGTTAAGATTCCGCATTAACACATAGTATTCATAGTCATTGTTTCTACATAGTCGTTTGAATTTATACATCTTGGCTATCATCCTTTATAGGCTGCAAAGATCCATTCAGTTTATCAGGACCTTCAAAAACTTATGCTTGGTCTCGTAAGCCATCACGAGAACCAAGAAGTCAACTAAGGGTTAACCACACAACCACAAGGAGGGCTCACACTTGCTTCAAGAACCATCATGAGCAAGTGAAACCCTTAATGAACTTGATGCCCAAAACTGCCATAAAATTTCAGCTGACTTCACGGGTCTAAAACTCATAGACGGAGTCTTTCCCAATCTGATCTCCAGCTTAAGAAGTTGTAGCCCCATGGGTTTTGAACCTGCTCCAAAATATTCAGCCTCTAACTCCTTATAGAACTCCAGGAAATCCATTTTTAGTGGAGGTTACTCCAGCAGCTCCGAATTTGACTTTATGCCTTTAACTTTTGCGCCGTTCGAATCCAAAACATCGGTTACAATAATTTTAATTGATAAATACATTATCCAATCATCCCCCTAAACTACTGTAAAGTGCCCAAAACAATGGCTACAAAAAAAATTAAAACAATACAAAAAGAACTCGAAACAATGGCAAAATCCCAAAACAAAAAACTTAAAGTGCAGTATCAAGCGAATCAAGTCCAAAGTGGTCAAGGTTTTCATCGGCTTTGCATACATAACATAATAATACCATAATATCATGTATTAACAAGGTGTTAGCTAAGTCCATGCCCAAACATGCATGTATTTTCCATGGAAACAAAATGATTAACAAGAGATAAATTGTTTAGCCAACGAATCGAAGAAATAAATTAATAAGAATTAAAACCCCGATTGGTACGTTCACCAATGGCTTAAAGGGCCCACTTATACTCCCTGTATTAAAGACCTTATAAAAAGCATATAAACCTTCAGAAATGAATGCCCAAGGGTTCTGATTTAAAACCGATCAAAGAAACTGAGATTCAAAAAATGCGCAGATTTGGGCCCTTTTTAATCACCTAACACACGTACCCGATAACAAAACCAATTAAAGTATGCATAACAAATGGCTATGGGATCAAAAATCAGATCATAAGACCCTATTTGGGTCAAATTATATTCAAAAAAATAGGCCTAGGGGCTGTTTGTTTAAAATCCTTCTCTCCCTTTGAATCCAGAAAAACAAGCGTTTTTTTAGCCATTATTAATTAACACAACAAGATGAACATAATGACATCTTATGATGGCTCGTAACCACTATAAGCGTGCTGTGGACGAAGTTAAAAGATTATCATATAAACAAATATTAAATGCAGCGGAACAAGCACATATCAACGGATCCATAGAGTCATATGATCAATCAAAGTTAAAACAAGAAAAGTAATACTTTTGTAACGTGATCGGTAGAATAAAATGATGACGTTCACCTTAACATAACACTTCCAATGAAACCAAGTGATCAATGGAGATCACCTCTATGATGTATCCACACTACACTTATTTGTATACCAAATTGATGCTAGTATTAACCCCGTAACCTTGTAAAATACCTTTGAATAAACTAGTTTCTAAAGTTGGATCAAGAAAAACAAAAACACTTCCCTTGTATGTGCTTATGTGCCGTGTATTTATAAGAGAAAAGAGGGGAAGATTTATGGTAAATTGGTAATCAAATTAATGAGAGAAAAAACTCATAATTTATTAACCAAGAATTAAACTTGATTTATGATTATCTCCCGTTTACTTGTTCTTCTATAGTGGCCGCCACACCTTATGGGTGTTAGTGGGCTTCTTACACTTTTTCAAGTCCAATAAAATATAGTCTGACACTACAAAGAATATAAGACCAAATCACCACCCCTTATTTGAACATGAGTTACGAGGTTATTTAGATATACCCGTAAATACAATAAACACATATAAAAAAAGTGTACCACGAACATCCACAGCACATATCGTCAGCATGCTAGTCACACAGTAACACAGTTAGGCCTCAGCCTTTCTAGACACAGTCGCATATAATTCTAATGGTGTATTCATGAGATTAGCGCGCACAACTCACAAGCATAACTCCCTACAGACGATCGGTACGTTGATAGCAATTTGTTTGGAACAATATGAGATTGCTTGATTCACCTTTGTAAATGCATTGACTGAAATGGCATTATCACAAGATTATGAAACGGATGAATGATTAAATTGCGGTTGTAATGGATAAGTAGATGAGAAATGTTGATCAGGATGAATTGATCCAAACTGAGATGGTGAAAACTATTGTTGAAGCTGAGGATTGTTGTATGAAGATTGATAAGTGTTGAAGTGAGGTGGTGTCATTTGCTGATTTGCTACAAATGCTAGTGGATCTTGATTGCGTTTATGCAGAAGACAATCTTCATTGGTATGGAGTTCGTGTTGTTCAAGATAGGCATGAAGCTGATCAAAGTTCGTTGTATGCAAATCCTTCACTAGATTGACATCCGTCACAAATTTGCTCCATTCCGGTGGAAGACTGTTTAAGAACTTTGTATTAACTTGAAATTGCTCGATTTTCATGTTGTAGATGTTTCATAATTCATTAATCAGCCTGATGAATCTCAAGTAATACTTGTGAAGGTTTCCCCATCTCCCTTAGTGTTGAGTAAACTTATCAAATGCATCAATATAACTTACACACTCTCCTCTACAATGCTTAGTTTAAAGAGGTACCCTGCATCAGTATTGAACTCTCATCCCATAAATCTTTAGCACCAACTGTTTGATTAAGATTCACAAGTGATAGATATCAGCTGGTACCCCCCTTTTTTTGTTTTGATGATGTTATTGGTAGCTTTCATATCACAATCAGCTTGAATTTTCTCAGCAGCAGACAATTAATTTAGCATATTTTTTTGTTCTGGTCACTCCATTCTCTTCAACAGTAGGCCAAATGAGTGGACCATTTTCAATTGATTCAAGTATCATTCTTCTGTGCGCTCTATTTTGCATGTAAAGTTCCATTCGACTTTTCCAAGAATCAGACAAGTCCTTGTCCAATATAGGTGGACTATTGTCAGCATCCGAGAGTATCATATACACAGCAAGAGTATTATTTTGTCAAAGTGGAATAACTAAATCCATGTTGATTTGATGTTTGTTAGATTACTTGTGGACGAACGTGATATAAAAGTAATTGATTTGTTTAGTGAAGTTGTCTTCCTAAGGTGTTGTTACGTTTTGAAATTCTATACACAGGATTTTACAACTCTTGATAAAAACGGGAAGACAATTGAATGTTTCACGGGATTTTACAAATCAAAGAGATAAACCGTATAATTTACTTTAGAAAATTTGAGTTTTGAATTCAGTTCAAGTGAATTAATTTTCCTTTTAGAAGTTGTTAAATCGCCTTCCAAAGATAATTGTTAAATCACCTTGTAAAGGTAGTTGTTAAATCGCCTTGTTGGGAACTGTCTCCCTGTTAAAATCGCCTTCTAAAAGAAAATTGCTAAATCGCATTTGCTTGGAAGATCTGTTAATTCGCCTTGCAAATGAACTCTGTTAAATCGCCTTGAACTGAAATTGCTAAATCGCCTTGACCAAAGAAATTGTTAACTCGCGTTGTACAAGAAAATTGCTAACTCGCCTTGTTCAAGAAAATTGCTAACTCGCCTTCAGCAAAGAAATTGCTAATTCGCCTTCAGCAAAGAAATTCCTAATTCGCCTTCACCAAAACTGAAACTCAGATTTTTCAAAACACAAAAAGACTCACTTTTGATCGTTTTTACCCAAAATTTCTTGTACAACTAGTATTACTAAGCCTATAGGTACCTCAAAAATGCAAACTTTATGGATTTTAAGCCAAAATTTTTGAAATCAAGAATTGTACCTTTTAAAACTATTCGAACACAAAACTTGAACAAAAATGATATTTTTCTTGATTCAAAGCATGTACACCCATATCTTAAAGATACTAGATCAGATTTACCTATGTAAATGATCTTTTAGTGTACCAAAAAGCTTCGAAAACAAAAGAAATAAGAAGAAAGTGGTACGGTTTGGAAAAAAAATGAAATAAAGAAAAGTAAAACAAACACAAGACTTAACAAATCACTCCATGGCTCTTGATACCAATTATAGAATATGCTAGTATTCTATAACACCAAATATCTATGAAGAATTACTAAAGAGAGAAAGTAGATGGGAGGAAGGTTCTAGTGAGAGAAAGTAAGAAAGAATGAAAGATTAGATTATGTGTGAATGAACCAACCAACCAACACCCTCTCCATGTGGAGAGGGTATTTATACATCAATGCTAACCGGCCATGGGGTTTGCTTATGGGCTTTCCATGTGTCTTTAGCCCAGTTAGCTTACATAACCTTACATTGGATTAAACTACGAGTTATGACTAACTATATTAGAAGTGACCGATACTTTTCATGTTTCTAACACTAAGTCTAACAAAGGAACATTAATTCATGAATTACACCACAATCTAAACATACTACATAAGGTAGATAAAGTTAATATGACATAAATCCTAGATGTTCATTGATTCATAGGAAATAACTTTGAGCAAAAAGGTTAGGGCGAAATATTATGAGGTGACATGACCAAATTTTTAAGGGTGAGGTGGAGAGAGTGAAGCAATGGCGGAATACTCAATGTGAGCAAACATTAAGTTCATCTCATTCCTAAGAGAAAAGACAAGATTTTGGTTGTGAAAGAAACAAAGACAAGTAGTCATGATAGTTGAAGTAAATAGGATGACCCATGGGAGGTGGTTGAGGTGGTAGTTGTGGTAAATGTGGTGAAGGAGTATCAAGAATGTGATCAAGAGGGGTGATTGGTGACAAGGAAAGAGTGATATCTAGGGAAGGATGACTTTGGAGTGGAATTGGGTTTGAGGGTCGTGGAGGTGCATCCATGATATTATCAAGAAAAAGACTGAATGGTTGAGGATAAGGTGTATCATTAGAAGTAGGAGGTGAGGATTGAGGTTTTGATTCAAATGAGGAAAAGGTAGTGCTAAAGGTAGATGATGTATCTTTGGTTGATGGAGTTTTTGATGGTGCATTTAGTGGAGATGGAGAAGAGGATGTTGTTATAAGAGAAGGTGTGGTAGTTACATCTTAGTCACTAGAGATGTTGATAAAGAGTTGTCTAGGTGGAATGATGGTTAGTTTGATTTTCTTGGAAGGGTTAGAGGAGGAGGCTTGAGTGGAAGCCATTGAAGAAAGATATGAAGAAGATGAAGATGATAACACACACACATAAGATTCACGGAGCGATCGTAACAACATGACAGTATTATCTCAAATTTTACACCAGAAGGAGTGAGTAAAAGAGGCGAATCATTATGCATTCGTTAAATTGTGTAGAACACATGCTGCAAAGGGAAAGATATCCAAACACACATGTTTAGTAAAGACGCAAGAAGATGTAGCGGGCTAGAAGAAAGGTTTGTGTCAACTCACATAAATTCCTCTTCACGAGTCACGACACTGTCACACAAAGAAAGAAACCGTGACTCCGTGTTGGCGGTCCCAAGTATATACGTAGTGCGCGTGCCAGATATATTTGAGGGCGCCAGCATCCCCACATATAATCCTGTCTCAGTGGATAGTCCCGTTTCTAGAGAATACGAAAATTTTCTATTTGTCCAGATTTTTGTAATCCTGTACCAAAGAAAGTTCCTAGTTTTCTCTTTACAGTCAAATCCTAGTTTCATGCACATCACCTCAACACACTGCATATCCTACACAACAAATACATCATATTGAGCACATCTTGACACTATCTACTCTATCCCATCTATCTCAACTCTGCTGATTACTATCATGAAAGGCACACATACATCATATACCTAGGCGCGAGCGTTTACAGAAACTACGACAATATCTCACAATCTAACCAAATCACCTACAATACTATAGACAACACACATAACTCTCTCATACACAGGTCAACCACACCAACACCTAAACACTGACAGCTCAGTGCGATTAAAGCCTCATCTAAGGCTCTACATCTCATGGAATTGACATAACAAAAATCTTCACAAACTCTCCTCACACAAATGGGCCGAAATGTATATCCAAAATTCAAACACGATCTTCCCCACAACACTGTCTAGAAACAAAATCTCCGAGCAAAACACACCTAGCCTAATTAAAGTGTGACACTCAAAACAGGTCTTACACTCAAGTAACCTCGATGAGAAGTCAGTCTCTATGGTGGAGAGAGACGCTGTAGTTGGCATTGTGTGGTGTATATTTATTGATTCAAGTTTTAAATTTATATTTTGCCCAACTAAAACCAAAAACAAATACTTTAACAGACAGTGTCAAACACCCTCAACACTTGAGACACAGCGATTCATATAACACAGTAACTCTCACATCAGATAAGGCATCTGAATGTCTAGTACACAACAACACATTGTGAAGCCATACGGCGCTATAAATTATATCATTCTTAATTAAATCTGGTTATCTAATCTATCATAATTCTACTATAATTCTCTAAACCTAATGTCCCAATCTCCCTAATCACACCATCTATATTATCAGGTAAAGAAAAAGGGTTAAAAAGGTCTGAGAGACGTGGCACGGTTTGGTTGGGACTACAAATCAATCAAGGCACGTTAAATCCCACATGAGCTAATAATAAAAAAGACAAAAGTAGCGATTCGAATTGCCAAATATAAGATCCAACATGTACATTAACACATTATTTAATCCAGATTAGAATGTTGGTTTGTATCTGCAACTAGTCGCAATTCTAGATTCCTCTTCTCTTGAGGTGGCATATGCGTTCTTAAGACCTTAGCTACATCATCCTAAAACCTAGACAACATAATTCCGTACAATTAAAGCATCCGCATAAAGCATCCCTTCTTGCTTACTCTATCGCTCTACTATCTTAATATTAAAGCAATGCTGATCTTGTTTATACCCTACTCATAGAGACTTTAACACCCACTTACCGAGACTAAGTGGGCAATTTATACACTAGTCTAGTCCACTTGTCTATAGTCCAACCTAGCCAATGAGCGATAAGATCAGAACGTTACCATGTTGATTATCTAAGGTCACCTGCTAGTCAACACGATCAATAAACCATTAGAAATATCCAATTAACTAGATATAAGCCCGAAGCGTATCCCAAGACACAAGGCTTAGAAGATAATATTGTATGTAACTATATCTAATGATGAATTTACTTCATTTGAGGAAGGATGTGAAGATTGATGTTTTGACTTAAATAAGGAAGAGGCAGTGACAAAGGTAGATAACGTATCTTTGGTTGATGGAGTTTTTAATGGTGCATTTTGTGGAGATGGAGAGGAGGATTTTGTTATGGGAGAAGGTGTGGTAGTGACATCTTCATCACTAGAAATGTTAACAAAGAGTTGTCTAGGTGGGATGATGGTTAGTTTAATTTTCTTAGAAGAGTTAGAGGAGGAGGCTTGAGTGGAAGCCATAGGAGTAAGATATGAAGGAGATAAAGATGATAAGAAGAATGGTGAGGATGGGATTTTAATTTAGAAGGAGTGAATTAAAGAGGTAAAGCATGAGGTTTAGGAAAGGAGATTCCAAAAATGGTTTAGCAAAATGCAGGAAATGTAGCTGGGTCTAGAAGAAGGAGATGGTCAACTACACAAAAAATCAGGAGACACAGTAAAAATTCCGTGACTCATGTTGGCGGTCCCATATATATGGTGGCATACCCAGATATATTTGGGGGCCGCCCCATGTTTATGGGGGCCGTTTTCTAGAGAAACAAATAATTTCCAATTTTTTTTATTTTTGTAAATCATGTACAGAAAAAGTTTCCCAGATTTTCCCTTTTGCAGTCAATCCTATTTTATCATGAATCATCTAAGACTTCCAAGTATAACACATTTGGGGGCTAGCAAATCTAAATTCTATTAGGGAAGCAAATATAGGCAAATTGACTAAGAAATTGTCATGCATAATTGCATAGAAATAATCATAGTGTACCAAAGTGCATACAAGCAAGGTTTAGGATGATAAAATGGAATGATCATCCAAGGCAAATTATGTTGCCCATACTATGTACTAATAGACTACTAAATGACATAAGTTCAAGTACCAAACATAGATAGCAATAGTAAATACCAACAAGCATAATAAAGTAGTAAATATAAGTATATTGTCTTATACCAATTGTCCAAATTGCTCACTTCTTCATATTTCGACACAAATTCTTAAAGCCCTTCCCGATTGACCTTAATCCACCATGATGCTCATCTCTCAATTAAACTTGACGGTTTAGAATTTCAGTGTGGCGGATGTAGAATTATTCCATGTCAGGGTCAACATTTGGTGGGTTTTCAAAGACTCAAGGAACCTCATTTGTTAATGAGTAAACAAAACGAGTGGGGGAAGGAGTGCTTGCACGCGAGGTCCATTCTTCATTTTCATCATCATCATCATCATTATCATCGTTGAGATGAGAGGAGGATGGTTGATCGAAGGAGGAGGAAGAGGAAGTAGAGTGACGACCTCTTTTCGTGCCATAATTCTTTCAAGTCTTTCGCTGTTGTTGAGCGGTAAGAGGATACATGACATGATCGTACAAGACATAAGACTCGTTAAACAACTCAGTACTTTCACTCATGACATGCATAAAAAAGCGATTCAATATCATATCATATGGTAGTATCAACCTAGCTTGTTTAGTGACAAACTCCATTCGTTTTGCAATGAATAATGCAAGATTGAATTTTCTAGACTTTGCAACACAATAGAGCAAATAACAATGACACACGGAAACGTAGTCCTGGTTACCCCTTAGAAAAAAGACATTTTCTTGGATAATTTTGACCTAAGGTTTCATGGTTGACACGATTTCATGAGTTAGAATTTCGTTTTCCCCGATAGGAATTTCTGCTCTATGACGAATACGAGTGACTAGACCCTCTTGTTCCTCTTGAATATAGTTTTTGATGTCATCAAGATAGGGAGGGTTAGTTTGATATGGACCATCTGTAAGGACACTATATCGCAAGTCGTCAGGTGACCACTTTGGTAATGCGTTTTCTTTCATTTTATTGTCTTTTCTTTGTCTTTTCTTGTACTTTCTCTGTCTTGATTGATCATGAACCTAAAAACAAAATATCATGCTAACAACAGCCTTGGGCTATAGTGAAAACATAACTTCTTTTGAAAAACAGAATGAGTTATCATATCTACATTCTAAAGTGTTATCTACATTATTGATAACACAAATAACAAGCTGAAAGAATATCTAACATCAACTACGTATTACGAGAATAGTTTGATTAACCGAGTCATGTAAAACATCCTTTTTCAGTTTATAGACTTCATGTCTGCTCTGTTGGTTATCAGCCCCTTAACGCCGGACTCACACCACGGACACACCAATCAAAACAGCAAGTTTGGTTTCAATGCTTTTTATTAATAAGGGAAACTGATACTTTATAAAGCAAACCTACTACACTATTTATACTAACAGTAAACTAATAAACAACCATAAGAAAACTATCTAAAAACATGCATGAAATAGACCTTGAAATCTAGTGTTCTAATGCCTTAATACTTGGTTAAATACACAAACTTGGTAAACCTCACATTTTATTCAAATACTAAATGGAGCAATCCATTTCTGAGATCCATACCCACTGAACCATGACCCATAGCCGGCTCCATGGACACAACCCATCAAGATTATCCTAGATTCACCCTTGTAATCTTGATGCCTTTCACGGTCTTGTTTCAACGATCATAATCACGAACACGTCTCTTTCTCGGTCACATACTACTTGCTCGCGGTCTCTTCGTACTTTGCTTCTCTTCTTGCTTACAAAAACACGTACATACAAAGGAACAATCCTTGCTACTTTATTTCTTGTGATCACCACACGTGATCAACTTTATTTGGTCTTTCTGTAAATCTTCAGTCTTTTGATTCAACAGTTCGGTCTTCAGCTATTAAATCTTTGGTTTAGTCAACCCGCTGGTGACAGTGATGTCTTTTGGTCTTCAGTCTAATCTTTCTCAGGTGAGCCTTCGGTCTCTTGTCACCTGTGTCGGTCTAGGATTGGCCGCAGTCTTTGTTACAACTTAACGGTCTTCTCGGTCTTATGTTGGAACTCAATTTCCTGCCACGATCATTCTTTCTTCTCTTTCTTGTTGTGTCTTCCTTGCTCTTGCTGCTCGTCACTCTTTTCTACTAGCTTTCTTTCTCGTTCTTGCTTCTTGCTTATCGATTCTTGCTTTCTTACGAAAAAAATTTTCAAAAGAGAGTGACATTTATAATTTGGCATTTTGCAAATTAAAAAATGCGCAAGGTCCTATCGGATGAAGTGGTTTAAGTTTGCCAAGAAACACAGAGTGAAACACGAACCTAGAATACGATACAAAAGAAAGAGACGGCGATTTATGGAATGTGTTCCATCATTCCTAAACCAAGACGTGGATAGTTAAATGATTCACGTTTAAGGGGTTTAGTAAGAATGTCAGCGATGTTGTCGACGGGCGGCACTTTTTTAATGGAGATATGTCCTTTCTGGACATTATCACGAGAAAGTGGTGACGGGAATTTCGATGGTGTTAAGGTTCAAGAGTGTTGCACCGGTTTTTATGCTAAGGCCAATCGCGCCTTTATTGTCGCACATGATCAGGACGTCGTCGAGTCAAGCGTCGTAGTCGATGAGAGCTTGTTTCATCCATATTGCTTGTTGACACGCCTTTCCGGCGTTTACGTATTGGGCTTCGGTAGTAGATACAGAAAGAGCGGTTTTTATATCTTTCGAGAACCAAAGATGTCAAACAACAACCCCGAACGTACAAATAACCGCTAGTTCTCTTTGCTCCACATAATCACCCGCATGAAACAGAGTCGTAAATACTATGTTTCTATGCTTGTCCCCTTTAGGATACCATAATCCTATATTGCGTATGCCTTTAAATGAATCGGAAGGTAGGCTTAAAAACCCTCAAAGGTGAGAGTTTTGGAACCCACTTGGAAGTCGGGCACAAGAGGCAGAGACACTAAACTTGATAATCGCCCCTACTTGTTGATTAGGTAAATAACTACCTATCATGCCTAGATACTTGTACTATCTAACCCGGGGGGGGGGGGGGGGGGGATCTCCACTCTTCGTCTTTCGTGAGTTTAATATCCGAGGACATGTGGGTTTTCATTGGTTTAAAACCTTCTAAGCCAAATTTCTTAAGCATATTCTTAAAATATTTAGATTGGTTAAAGATCCCATCTTTCATTTTTTTTATTGTGTAATCCCAGGAAAAGTTGAGTTCACCCTCATGCTCATCTCGAACTCGTCATGCATGATTTTGCCAATTCTTCACACAATTCTTGACAAGTCGAGCCGAATATAATGTCGTCGACATATATTTGAACGATGATGATGTTTGAACTTTTCTTCTTGGTAAAAAGTGTGTTATCTACCATTCCTATTTTGTACTCATGTTTAATAAGAAAAGCTTTTAATCTATCATACCAAGCTTTGGGTGCTTGTTTAAGACCATATAAAGCTTTCTTAAGTTTATAAACATGATCCGGTTTTTCAAAGTCAATGAATCCTGGAGGTTGTGCCACGTATACCTCCTCATTGATAAAACCGTACAGAATGCACTTTTTAAACAATCCATTTGGATAGCTTAAATCTAACGCACAAGCATAAACTAGTAATATTCTAATAATACCCAAGTCCTAGCATCTGTGACATCAGTTTTCGATATATCGATGGCCCTCTTGTTGAATATAGCGTTGACCAACTAACAGCCATATGTCGAGAAATAATACCGTTTCTCGTCTAACTTAATTTATAAACACACACTTATTTCCTATGATTGACCATATTCCTAGTTTTGGAACTAACTCCAAACAATTGTTAGCAAATAAATTGATTTATTCTTCTTGCATGTCTATTATCCAACTTTCTCATTCGTTAAGCGCTTTCATTCACATTCTTAGGTTCTATAGTTGATATAAAACAAAAGAAGTTACTTTGGTTTTGGGCTTGTGACCTAAGAGTTCTTTGGTTAAGGTTTCCTATGACATTTTCTAATAGATGGTTCCTAGATTCTTTAATATTGATTATTTTGTCAATCTTTAAAGTTTCATCCTCAATGTCATTTTTTAAGATTTTCTTTTCGGTAACCTTAATTGCTTCTTCTTCAAAAAAGTCATCATCGTACCAAGTGTGATGTTCTTAGAGGTGGAGGAGTTTCATCTAATAGTTTCACGTTTTTGTGATTCTTTGATTTTCCTAGTGTGTTTATTAAGGATGATGTAGGCTTTACTATTTTGGGAGTAACCTAAAAAGAAACCTTCGTATGACTTTGGGTCAAACTTAGTGAGGTAGTCTTTAGTGTTTAAAATGAAGCACTTGCTCCAAAAACTCAACGAACCTAAAATAATCAAGTGTAGGTTTCCTACCTTATGAGTTCATAAGGTGTTTTTCCTAGGATGGCTCTAATTAGGATTCGATTTAGAATGTATGTTGAAGTATCTATGGCGTTACACTAAAAATTTTGAGGTAACGATTGTTCATTCAACATTGTTCTACTAATTTCTTGTAGTGTCCTATTTTCCTTTCTACCACGCCATTTGATTATGGAGTGCGTAGAGCCGAGAAGTTATGTGTAATACCATAAAAATTACAAAACGTCCAAATTACACTTCATTTGTCAAATTCTCTATCTGGTCGGTTCTTATTGACACTATTATACATCCTAATTGGTTTTGAATTTTCTTACTAAATATTTCAAATTGATCGAAGGCTTCAGTTTTATCTTTAAGGATTCTAGTCCAAGTATACATAGAGTAGTCATCTACTATGACTAAGGTGTAGCGGTTTCCTCCGTAACTCCGTACGGCGGATGGACCAAAGAGATCCATATAAAGGAGTTCTAAGCATCTATTCATTTGACTATATTCTTAGCTTTGTGACTAGCGTGAGATTGTTTTCCAATTTTTCAAGCATCATAGAAGTGTTGATCAAACTAAGCATAGGTACGTTTCTTCTAACTAATTCCTTAGATGCTAAAACGATTGAAGAACCATTTACGTGACCTACTGCTCCTATGCCACAACTTGGAGTTTTCATCAATCGTTGCAAGACAAATTTTGTCTTCTGGCTTATTTCCTAATTTCATCACATATAAGCCTTTCTTCCTAATACATATACCTATAACCTTACCATCCTTAGTGATTTCACTATCATGTTTAAAAAAGTTACTCTACACTTATTATCACATATTTGTCCTACACTTAGCAAGTTAAATCTTAAGTATGTACCTATCTACATATCCTATTTTGAGATAGTCATTAGAAATCGTACCCTTGCCAAGATGTTACCTCACGATGATTACACCAAAATAATATTACCTTCGCTGTATGCCTCGTAGCTTGAGAAAAGCTTTCGGTTACTCGTCATGTGTTTAGAGCATCCGCTATCCTTTATCCACTTATTGGGTTCCAAGTTGACTCTAAGGCATATCTATTTATATAAGATAATAACTCAAACATTTGGTCCCCAGTATATCATGGGTCCAAAGTTGTTAGTGCTAAACATCCCTTTCATTTGATGTCAATTGGTTGGGATGTGAACACAAATGGACGACACAATTGCACGCATGGGCATGTAACTTTGACGTTGGAAATTGTTCCAAGTTACGGGAAAACCATGAGGTTGGTTTTGTCGGCCAACGTTCCTTTTTGGTTGCGTTGTCTTAGGACGAGGATAATTATTATTGACTCTTCTAGGTGGTGGAGTTTTTTTATCTAAAGTTTGGTTTTGAAAATCCAACTATGGGTTTTAACGATGGCTTATAAAATCGTTTAACTTCCTTATCACTAGAAACTGGAACTTTAACTTTGTTTACCATTATATGTTTTGGTCTAGGACCCAAAATGGATTTTTGAAAAGAAACAGATTTCTCAGAACCTAGTGAACAGACTGGCGGTCACATAATTGCTTTGGGGGCCGCCTCTGCTATATGGGGTTGCCCTTATTTAAGGGACCTCCACCAGGGGATGTTTCTTTTTGAGATTTCACAAATTTTATTTCCTTAGTTCCACTAGTTGATGCTTCAAGTGAATTGAATCCCAAACCTAATTTATCTCCGGAGGGTTTTTGATTACTCAACATTTCATTTAAGCAATGTGTGCTCTTTTCAAATTTTGTCTTATTAATAGCTTCATCTTTAAGTTTTTAATTTTCAATTCTAAGCAATTGACATTTTGTACATTCGAGATCAACTCCCTTGTTTTTAGCGAATGTGGAAAAAAAAAATTAGTTCACTAAGCTTATTTTCTAAGCTATTTCTAACGGCTTTTAATCTTTTGTTCTTTGTGCTTATTTTTAGACTCATTTTGCATAGTTTGTCATATTCATTGTCTAGAGCTAAATCATCTATTGATGAGTTTTCATCACTAAAGTAAGAGGAATCAGAACATACCTCATTTGATGCTTGAGCTACGAGACACGTCTCGTCTTTGGCCTTCTCATCATCCTCTTTACCGTTATCACTCCAAGAACCTCCGACGAATGCTCTTTAGTTCTTGTCTTTTGGTGGTTTTGGACATTCTCCAATAAGATAATTTGGATCACTGCATCTAAAATATTTTCTATCACTTTTGCTGTTCTTGTCATCTCGGCTTCTTTGGAACGTCTTTTTGTCGTTCCGAGGTTGTCTTACGAATCTACCTCTTCTTTTAAAGAACTTTTTGAAGTCTCTAACCGCCATGGCGTATTCTTCGTCTTCACTTTCGGAAGTCGAACACTCCTCATCACTAGATTCTTTCTTAGCCTTTAAAGCAAGAGATTTTCTTTCTCCCTTAGCTTTGACTATTTCAGAATCTTTCTTGATGATCATCTCGTGAACTTTGAGATTCCCGATGAGTTCATCAAGTGACAGTGATGTTAAGTCTTT
>BQNB010036401.1:0-50160 GCA_026074375.1 Tanacetum coccineum | reverse complement strand
AGTTATGCAAGAAATGTTGTATATCGAGATATTGGCAAAGTAAGTAATGTAATAAAGCGAAAAATTTCCCTGAAAAAAGTGAGTTCATATATAATTGATAGATTGTACATCATCTAACTTAATAGTTGGATATTTACATTTATGAAAATTACGGGTTGTTATAGTCCCCCATCCTTACAGAAATCTCGTCCCGAGTTTTAATTGAATTTCGAAGAGATGATTGAAAACAGATGAGGATATTTAGCACGAGTTTTATCTTCGCGTTCCCATGTAAATTCTGGTCGCACTTTTAGAGTTTTATCGCACTTTGATTATAGGAATACGACTTCACTTAAGTTGCTTGATTTCATGATCCATAATTTCCACTAGTCCTTCTACAAAGTTGAGTTTGTCATAGAGTTAAAGTTCTTTTATTGGAATGATGAAAGATTCATCGGATAAGCATTTCTTGAGATTAGAAATGTAGATACTACTAAGCTTTTTAGGAAGCTCTAGTTTGTACGACACTGGGTCAATTCGTTCAAGAATTTTGAATGGTCTAATGTATCGGGGATTAAGCTTTCCTCATTTTCTGATTCGAAAGATATCTTTGCTAGGTGATGCTTTCAACATAACACGATTGCCAACTTGAAGTTCTAAAGGCTTTCGCCTCACATTGGCATAACTTCTTTGTCGATGCAGCTTGCAAATGTTGACGAATTTGCATTATCTTTTCAATGGTTTCTTGAATTATTTCTAGTTTCGAGATTTAGCTGAATGCCAGAGTGATGTTAAGAAATGATTATGAATTTTAAGAGAGATGTGAATCATGTTGGATATAAATTTTGGAATGAACAGATGGTGACTAGAGATTTAATCGTATGAAGGTAATGATGATTGTAAAGAAAACGAATTTATTTGTACAAACGGATTTGAAGAAACTTGTTTGTACGAATGCCATACTTATGCTCATTCATTTATAATTTGTCATCATCGGTTTCAGGATGTATGTCTGTACTCATGTTAGTTGTAGTACCCAAAGCATTTTGCAATGATTGCCAGAATCTTGGATGTGAAATGACTATCACGATCCGGATGATAGAGATTGGTACGCCATGTCGAGAGGACTTATCTTTGGATATATAACCTTGTAAGAGTTTCCTAATATCAGTCGCCTAGAATGGTATGAAATCTGCTATTTGTAAGACGATCGACAATGACTCCAGATGGCATCATGTCGGTGGAGGTTTTTGGTAGCCTTTGTAACAAAACTCCATCTGTTTTTCTTTCCCATTTCACAATTGGAATTTTTGGTTGTACCAATAAGCCGGATGGCTTTGGACATTCTGCTTTAACTCTAGAACATGTCAAACACTTGCTAACATAATCTGCGATGATTGCCTTCATGTTTGGCCACCAATAGAGTTTCTTTAAATCATGGTACATTTTATCAGAACCGGTGTGAATTGGAATATTTTGATGTATGAGATCATGCATGATTAGTCTCTCAGACGCCAAAAAGTAGTAACCAGTTCGGTTTTGATACAACGTGTTCCCTTAGCACGAAATTTCAAATGATTTGTCCATTCCTCGTAGGTTCTCGTTTTTGACATTTTCTTCTTTGAGGGCTTCATTTTGGGCTTCGAGAATTTGAGATGGTAATTTTGGATGAACGGTTAAGATTAGTGCTCGAACTCAGAGAGGTTTGATTTGTTTCTTTTGGCTTAAGGCATCTGCTACAACATTTTCCTTTCAGGGTATAGAAAAATCTCACACTCATAATCTTGCGGTAATTCTAACCATCGCGTTGCCTCATATTCAAATTCTTCTTTTGACGTAGTATATCGTTGAAGGCTCTTGGCGATCAGTGAAAACTATACACTTTGTACGTATACTAATTGTGTCTCCCAAATTTGTAAGAGCGAATACTACTGCTCCTAATTCAAGATCATAAGTGGTGTAGTTTTCTTCATGAGGCTTGAGTTTTCGAGATGCATAAGCAATGACTTTTTCTCTTTGCATTAATACAGCTCCTAAACCTTGAAGAGATGCATCACAATAAACGACAAAGTCATCGTTTCCTTCTGGTAATGCTAAGATTGGTGCTTCACAGAGTTTTTGTTTAAGGAGTTGAAAAGCTGATTCTTGTTCTTCGCCCAGATATAACTCTTGTTTTTCTGGGTTAATTTAGTCAAAGGCTTTGCAATTTTGAAAAACCTTTGATTAAATTTCTTAGGTAATAAGACGTGAGTCCTATGAATTGAGCAATTCTATGGGTGTCGTGGAGATGTCAAATTTCTTTAACAGCTTCAATCTTGGCAGGGTCAACATGAAGTCCTTGACTATCGATGAGATGACCAAGAAATGTGCACGATATGAATTCACACAGTAAATCACATTTAGGAAACTTGGGAGTAATTCAAGTAATTCTGAGGATGATTTGATGTTCTTTTTGTACGAGAATGAGTTAAAAGCTTATCATCGATAAACACTATTACGAATTTATCCAGATATGGTTTACACACACGATTCATGAGATCCATGAATACAGCAGGTGCGTTTGTTAACCAAATTGGCATGGATTGAAATTTCATATCGTTTGTATTCGTTTGAAAGCAGTCTGGGAATATCTTCTTCCTTACTCTCTGTTTGATGGATAACTTGATCTTAAGTCGAATTTTTGAATAATGCTTGTACCTTAAATGTTGATCGAATTCAAGTCATAGATACCTTGGTAATGATATCGATTTATTTTATGGTAAGTTATTCAACTCTCGTAATCATAGTACACATTCTGGAAAGATCGTCTTCTTTTTAATAAATAAGGGACAGGGAGCTCCCAGGGATGTACTTGTCGATTGAAACCTCTGGTCCGGTTAGTTCTTAGAAGTTGGTTAGATGTAACTCTGCATTTAGAAGAGCATCATATAGGTTGTTCGTGCTATAGGTGTTGCTCGGGGATTAGTCGATTTGGAATTCTACTTGGCGAACGGGAGGGAGACCAGGTAGATCTTCAGGAAAAACATCTGGAAATTCTTTGACTACGGGAATATCTTCTAGTTTCTTCTCGTCTGATTTCTTCTCCATTACTTGAATTATGAAAACTTGACAACCTCAGGATATATACCTTTCAGTTTTTATATAGGATATGAGATTTAGTCGAGTTTTACTTCGATCACCTGACTGATTAGTATAGAGTTTCATCGTTAATAGGAATGTGAACGACTTTTTCATCACAGAGAATTTTGGCATGATACTTGGATAACCAGTCCATACCGATGACAACGTCGAAACTACCAAGCTTAATTGGCATGAGATCAATTTTGAAAGGTTGATTTAACAGAGTTAAAGTGCAGCCTTTAATAACAGTGTTTGTGCTTACTAAGTTTCCGTCAACCATTTCGATATCATAAAAGGTATCTATTGTAATAGACGAAATATTTAGCTTAGAGGCAAGAGATATGGATATAAAGTTTCTATCAGCTCCAGAATCAAACAATACTTTGACTAAATGCTGATTTAATAGAAACATACCCGTATCTTACGTTGGGTCTTGTGGAGCATTCCGATCCGTCTGCTTGTAGGTCTTCCTTAGGCATTGTATGTTGGTATTTCGACACTGAGTTGTATATATGCCCTTTTTCTCCCCACCCCCCAACCTAGGGGCCATTTTTTTGGGGGGGGGGGGGGGGGGGGGGTCATACAAAGTTATGGCAGTTGATTAACTTCCCAGTGGCTGCCTCTTGTTTCGGCTAGTTCTTGTCAAATGGACCCACTTTGTTGCAATTAATACATTTGCCGAATACAAGGTCCAGTGGATAGAAATTGAGATTTTGACAAAGGAGGGTCTCCGGCATACCTACTGTTTTCTGATGTAGTAACAGCATAGGCTCTACTAGCTTCTTGCCTTTGGTTTTGGCGATTGTTGTAGCGATTGTTGGTGTTGCGGTAGTTGTTGTTGCTGCGGGAGCTATTGTTGAAAGTTCTTCTGTCGTCAAGCTTTCTTTTGTTGTCACTTGATACTTGCATTGGAGTATGCTTAGTTACTTGATCCATTAGCCTTTGGGATATGTTGATGGCTTCCTCTAAAGTTTAAGGTTTAGAGGCAGTAACATTTCCGTCTAATGCTTCGAGTAGTCACCCGATGAATGCTTCCATGAGCTTTTCGTTGTTTGTCCAACTTGTTTGGAATAGAACGTTAATTCTTGGAATCTTCTAACATAAGGTTTAAGATCATTTCCCTTTACAATCAGATTGTAAAGTTCTTCTTCCATTTTTGTGATCTTAGTCCGGGGACAATACTTGTTTGTCAAAAGCCTTTTTTTAACTCCGTCCAGGGGATTGTTGGATTCTCTATTCCCTTAGGCTGGCCATATGCATTCCACCAGAACAATGCATCGTCAGTTAATGTACCAGTAGCAAATGTTACTTTGTTTCTTGTTAGGACTCTGCGTGAGAGTATAATGATTTGGTTCGTTTCTAACCAGCGAATAAGGCTACTACGTCCTTCATTCCATTAAAGTAGAAAGGTTGAGTAGTAATAAAACTTTTGTAGTTTCACGTTTTTACTAAAGGAGTTCCAGTAGGATCGGTGTTCCTGTTGGGATTCTAGGCACTTGCATTGGCGTAGCTTGAGCTTCTAGCAGCGAAGGTGACACTATCAGCAACTAGAACTTTCTAATGGATTCTTGAGTCATAGACGTGCTTCGTTGATGATGCTCTTTTTGGATGCATTATACAACAAAAGATAAACGACATAAGAATGATATCAAAAGTATAATGCTTGTTCTTCTTTAAAATGATTAAAGAGAAATGCTTATTTTGAAAGAATAATGCTTCATTTAAGATTTTTAACAATGGTGATATCTAAAGGTTATGGTATGATGATGAATGTACGATGGATAAATGAATGATGAATAATGATGAGATAAATAAAGTGGTAAGAAACAACAAGGTAGATAACGGGATTGCCTTTGTATTAAGAACAGCTTGCCTTAGTACTACTGTACATAGTCAAGATTTAACAAGTGTTTTTATTATTCCACCCATCCCTGTGGCTAGGTTAAAGCTAAAAACTGGAATTTAAACTAGACAGACCTGTGTGATGTACATCACCATACGGATTCTTGAGTTTCGATGATTGGAATCATGAGATTTCATTATGTCTGCTGGTGATGTGTTTCCCATGTCGTTGATGACTTCTCTATTCAGCATCCTTTAGCGGGCTAGAGAAATTTTTGTGGTTGCAATCCTCTTTGCTCCTCTTGGAGTTTGGAAATCTGAGTATGAGCTTGCTGAAGTTCGGCTTCCAGAGCATCAAAATCTCGTTGAATAATTATAGTTCCTTTTCCGAGGCCTCGAATTCCGTTTTCAAATATCTCGATACGTTCGATGGGGATTGCATCTAGGCTATTTAAGATATCTAGGATTTGCTCCTCATGTCGCTCGATAGTTGACTTTCGAGAGGTTTCACCAATCTCAAAAAGTTGAGGTCTGGAAAGGCGGTAGAAGAAGATGATTTTGTTGGTGAAAGAAGTCCTTTTGGAAGAAAGAAGTCTTGAGGTTTAGAGGTATAAGAATAGAGCGGGATTGTGATTTTTCTATTATAGAAAGTTGTTATAACATTTCCATGTAAAGTTTCATTGGGAAATAACAAATGGGGCGGTGATCAGCTAGCGGGACAATTCCAAATGAATTGGAAGCACTAGAGTAAGTTTTCCCTAGAGAGGTCGGGATATAATCCAGAGAAGCCGGGGGAACATAGTTTGGGAAATTGGAGAAAAGGCATCCGCTAAATATCATCAGTAGGATAGTCGCGAGGGAAGACATCGTTCTGCATAACAATACCTAGCAGTAATATAACATAAGTTTATTTGTGGTTCCCTTATTCTCACAAACATGTTATAGATCTAGATAGATTCTAGAGGAGAGAAAGTTAGAGAGAGGAATTGTTGAGAGAGAAAGTTAGAGAGAGAATGGTTGAGAGAGAATAATAAAAAACACACTAAAGAGTTGTGGGTAAAATGACTAGTTGCTTACCTTCTAAAGTTGAGAAGGAGGTATTATTAGTTTTACAATACAGCCGGGTATTAGTACCCGGTTCAATTACCGGAAAGGTCATACGTTTACTATTAAAACTACGAGCTTTTGATCAGTAAAATACATGGGGTGACGAGTCTTTTTCTATACTAACAACTCCCTCTCAGGGGAGGTCACCCCTGAAAATTCTAAATTAAGATCTTTCAATCTGTTAGATTGATCTGATGTATTACAATCTAGTAAACGCTTGATTTCATTAATCTGTATCTTGTGAATATGAAGCAGTGAACTTTAGACTTTTAGGCTTTAGCTTAACTTGTATGTGATCTTTGAGCTTCTTTGAGATCATCATCCAATCATAATCTTTAATCATCATCATGTGATCTTTGCCATCTAGTGAACTTGTGTCATTCGGAATGATATGCTCACACTTTTCTTGATCTTGAAAGCTTGAATATTCAAAGTTGCGGAAGCTTTAATAATAGATACTTAAGCTTTCATGATATCTTCGAATGAGTCGTTTGAGAATGAGCACGCGGTTATGAACTTGATTTTGTTGGAACACGGTATCTCCATTACTAATTAAAATGTTCTGTTATAAAACAGTAGCAATTAAGAGAAAATTGTTTGTAAAAACATCGTTGCGATACTTTGCAAAAAGAGTTTTGTAACACATCGAAAGTTTTATTTGTTTCCAAAGTCCAATAACCGTCAATTCGTATACTGGAACAAGTTTGATTCATGTAGATCGCGCCGTTGTTGTTTCCAGTTTTCACATGTTTGTCATTAAGGATCTCACAAGGTCACCTACCATGAGCTGTTTGAAGTTGGATCAAGCTGGATTTCTATCATTTACTGTGAATACTTTACGTAATCACTTGGATGTTCTCGCAAAATCACAAGGATACTGCGTAGGACTCTTATGATATATAATTGGTATACAGTGTGTGAATCACAAGTAAATTGGAATTGGTCCTAAGAGATTAATGTTGATCTCATGGCCTCTAGACTCAAAAGGGCGTTTTTGATTTTAGTAATCGGAGGCTGGAGCTGACTGCCACCCTTTTTAAATTACGACTTACTCGGAGTGAGTGAGTAGTAGATTACTTGTATTAGTATAGTGAGAATGAAACAAAAATCTTTTTGAGAGATTCTGGAGTGGCTTGGGAGGGTTGTGATTGGATCCTGGGTCCATGATGTACTTTCAATTGTCAGCAATCATTTTTGTGATTTTGAAGCATAGGTATTGAACCGGTTTCTGCATAAGTGTATGGAGGCTTCATTTCTTTACACCCTTTTTTCCGTAACAATTCTTTTTCATTCTCTCTACCTTTAGTGCTTACCAAGATTCATTACTAGTACCTTGTTGGGTTTATTCCAGTACTAGCTCCATCTCAGTCGGCACTATTCCCTTTTTCTCACATTTACTCCTTTTTTCATACCTAAAGACTTCTACACTAACTAGTGGATTTTCCCTGGGTAGATCCCTCCAGTTCTGGCAGATTATGGAACGAGTACCTAACCTTCCTTCCTTATAACTTTCGATAACAGAAAATACATGGTCAGTCTTTTGGTAACGTTCACATTCTTTAATTCACTGTTGAAATATCAATCAGGTACTTAGATTAAAACTATCAAGTGTTAGTACCTCGATTGTTTTAGCTCTTCAGAAAAGCTCCCCCTAACATGTGCGCTCGGTATTCGAAAATGTTTGCAATATTGGTGGGTATACGCTGTGTAATATGATCAATTACATATTTTAATCACATTTTTTACTTATCAAAATTTTCAAATCATTGACATCTTTGGTTATCAATGATTACATATGTTATAAACTTTCGGAGAAAAGTGTTGACATTATTCACCAAGCCATGTTTGGAATATTTATGCTCCCCACTCATCAGTGGAAGGATATATAAAGTTAGTGCTGAGTATGTAATTTGAAATATTTTGAATTTTTAAGAAATTCTTGATAATTTTGTACTCAAATCAATAATTTTTACTTAGCGTATATTTTGAGTCTACACTTCGCATTTTATATATTCACAAGATTATGTATTGGACAGGGACCTGAAAACTGTTCAACCGAAAATGACAATAGTCATTTTATATGTAACCAGTTGTGTCCGTCTCGATACTCTCCTTTGGAAGTTGTCTTAGGGGGCTTCCCTTTGAATCAGCATCCTTTCTTGATAGGTTCATAGCCTTCTTGCAATTTGCATACGAATACTTGAAGTCTGATGCCAAATCGATGAAGTACTCAGTTAATTTGGAAACCGTAACACCAAAGTCAATTAAGTCCCGGATGTCTAATTTCTCATTCCATGATTAGTATGATTGAATTGAAACACCAAGTCAACTAAGTCCGGAAATTCAATTATTCCCTCTCAGTAGACGAATGATAACACTAAAGACATACTAAGTCCTAATGTACATTTTCTTTCTATCGGATACTGACTAACTGAGGAATGATCATACTTATTATACCAATATGTCCCTCTTTGATCAAAATATTTCTACTATTTAAAAACTTGCTTGGTGATTGACTGTTAACGGAGCATTATTGAATCAATAACAAATCTTCTCACGTATAATCTATCTTTGACAACACATTTCCCGGTATCTCAACTGATGCATACCATAAATGACAAGATATTTTCTCCTATGTGGTTGAATAGCGCACCGGAAAGTACACGATAACACAGATTTTCTATGCGGATAAGACATTTGTCTTCTCGTAATGGCCTACAATTTAATAGGCTATGGATTTATCACGTGTAGTGATGTTTACCTTTCAGTGGTATTTATCTTCCCTTGTTGTGTGTTCGATACTCAGGAATCAGAAAAATCTTATATGCACACATGCTTGAGATCGTGTTCGCAGAATTAATAAACTTAAATCTATCCCGTGAGAATCAGTTTCAAGGCTTTTTAAACTACGAAAGAATTTCCAAACATTCCTAAGTCTTTTTACAAACTATGAGTCCCTAAAGTTTGAAGCAAATGACATCTAAGGCACATGTAGTTAATATGAATTAACTCCCTTTAAATTGTTATCTGTCATTATCAAAAACTTTAACTGTTTAATCTTGACTTATTTGAACAAGACGTTTAAAAGATATTTGACATTTCTCCTCCTCAAATAATGAACCCATTTTCTTTTAAAAGAGCTGTATTCATTGTTTGAGAAGTCAATTATCTTCGAGAAAATCTTATCGTGAGTATGAAAATATTGATTATTGTGAAGACAGACTTTTTCCAATTGAAATACGATTTCTCTTATTTTGCAATACACTGCACTTGAAACGTAACACTTATTCGTATGATGCAATGGGATATGAAATCAAATCCATGCCAGGGGGGAAAAAATTAACTTACCGTTGTCTGGAACAGGCTGTCTTTTTGACAACATTGCGTTCCTCATTTTGGAAAAGCCGGGTTGCAGTCAGCATAATAACTGCAAGCCATTGTCATGAGCTCAAAACTTGATGTTTTGTGTAAGTAGCTCAATACAGAAAAGTCTTCTCTTTTCGTTGCTATGGAAAAATGCTCTGAGATGTTGTATTTTCTTTACGTGAGGCCTTGGTTTTGTACAACGAAAGGTCATAAGCCATTTTTTTAATTTTCTATTTACAAGATGAAGTTTTGATGATAATATAAAGCAGTTACGTTTGTCAGAACCTCCCAGTTCTGTGGAGTCAACATACTCATACCAATCCTTCCTAACAGTAAAAAACCGATCCTCGAAGGGCTTTCGTAATTATCAGCTAATTGGTATTCAGTTCTGACAAAATATAATTTAATAATATCATTTTCAACCTGTTCCTTTATGAAGTGATACCGAGTATGGATGTGCTTTGTATAAGAGTGTTGTACGGCTTTGCATGAGATTGCTATGGCTGACTGTGAATCGTAGTACAACAGTATTTTGTTATAGTTGAAGCCATAAACTTTAAGCTGTGTCCTCATCCACACTTACTTGAGCACAACTTGCAGATACGCACGTACTCTGCTTGCTGAAAGACATTGCAGTGCAGTTTGTTTCTTTGACATGTCAGCTTAAAGTTTATCACCAAGGAACGTGCTCCAGAAGTGCTTTTTTTCGTGTATCAAGGCATCCGGCTGATCAGCGTTCTGAAAATGCTTATTAGTTCAAGAAGCAGAATTCTGTGGGATATACCAAGTCCCAATGTTAATGGTACCCTTCGAGATGTTTAAGATTCTTTTACTCCTCTGAGGTGTCTTTTGAGTTGGTCGTGGCTTGATAGAGATGCATAAATAGCATACTGCTTGCACCTAAGTCTGGACTACTAGATGTCAAGTACATGAGTGACCGATTTTCACTAGATAATCACGTTGGTCTAGGTTTCTCCACTCAAATCTACATTAGTTTGGGTTTTGTAGCCAATGGAGTGGCCAATTGTCTCATATTATGCTTTTTTTAGAATTTCTAAGTGTACTTGGCTGATTGATAAAAATACCTTTTGGGGGACGGAGGGATCTGAAGTTACTAAAAGAATTTCATCTCCCCCATTAAGGGACATTTCAATTCTTACTGTGCATTAACTTTTCAAATCTTTTTGATATTAGGGTTAGTAGACCCAAAATTTTTCGTCATCCAAACGTAAAAGCACAAGTAGAAATCCTCCCTTATTTTATCTTGAATAATGTTGGTCAATGTATTACTTTAGAAAAGCCTTTGGAATCAGGAAGTTTGATAGTTGCTTCATACAGGCCTCATGGAGCTTGCTTTATATCAAATACAAACGCTTTCCTTAGAAGGTAGACTTTTTCTAGATGATTGTCAATGACCCCTTCCGGCTAAGCAAGGTAAACCTCTTCATCATGTGGACCATTAAGAAATGCCCATGTTCACGTCCCTACTGATAGATTGAAAAAAAAAAAAAAAAAAAAAAATGACTTGTGTGCTGCGGTGGGCAACAGACTTACTGAACTACTTCCAGCGAGCAACTAGAGCAAATGATTCTTCAAAATCCAATACCTCTTCATGAGCATAACTTTAGCAACAAGTCGTGCCTTTGTTGCGAATTACAGTTGATGCTTTCATCCTGTTTGTTCTGGTGCACATAAACCCACGTTATTGCTTAATAACACCAGCTTGCAAATGGTTGTTCCGACAGTTCCCAGATGTTTAGTTGTTCGAACTGATGGAATTTCGTATCTGCGCATTGGCTATTGATCCATGCTTGAATAGCCATTGCTCCTTAATGTTCTTCGGTTCAAAATACTCACCGTGAGCAGCGAACATTACACATTTCAGGATCTGCGGTAGATGCTGTGTCTGTGTTGTGAATGGCATGGTTGGTTTGTGGCAAAGTAACTTGTTCTAATGTTGATCTTTGTCCATTGGTTTCGATTCGACTGTGTTGAAAATGTTGCATATTGTGCATTATCAATATTGCATGAGGATGACTACAGCAATGTCTTTGTACCGGTGTACAGAAAGATTGATAAATTCATCTTGTCAAAACGATGCATTCGCTGCTTGATCATTGTTGTTTTCTTCAGCATGAACATTTATTGGAGAGAAATATTCTTCAAAGAAATGATTGAATAGAAATTCGATCTCCTTTTGTGACGAATCTGTTTTGTCTGCTAGAGAAACAACATTTTTCCTTGGGGGCACGGGGCCAGAGATGTCATAATCTGACGCCTTTTGTTTATTTGAAACGAGGTCTGAGGAGATATTGTCAACAGACGTCTCTTGTCGATTGGGCGTGAGGTCTGAACGGATTTGATCAGACGTCATTTCATGAAGCACGGGTCCTGAACTGCTATGATCAGGAGCCATGAATTGAGGCACGGGTCCTGAACAAAATTGTTCAGAAACCATAAACTATCTTTGAGATAGTAGATCTCAACCATACCGTTTCACACCGAATGGAGTTGGATTTTCATTTGCGTCAAAGTAGCTCCAAATGGCATGTTCTTGTAGTTGACTTTATGTTGAAATTGGACGAGAAGGATCGCCAATAACATTCTCTAATGAGTGATTCTTTGTCAACTTAGTGATAGTATTAAACAGTTGAATAAGATGATGCAAATTTAATGGAATGACCCCTTGTCAATTAGTTTCTTCAAAACTAGAGTTTGAAGAAATATTATGAAGGAGGGGTGCATTATTAAATTATGCATTTTGATGTCCATGAATTTATTCTTCAACACCTTGATGAGTGACTTGAGATTGAATTTCCTGATTTGTTGGTGAAGTACTAGTAGATTGTTCATCTTGATCAATGGTAGTTGATGAAGGTGAACCAACTGGATCAACAGCTCTTGAAGCAACAATAGCTACCGGATCTGGGGAAACAGTTCGTGGTGGAAGATTATAGTACTCATTAAACAATGGTTACAACAGGATCTCATAGTCTTTCTTGGATGGTGGAACATATGGTGTTGGAGAAACTGAGATTTGCACGAGTCCTGAACTGATGTATCCAGGAGTCATCAAAGAAGGCGCAGGTCCTGAACTGATTTGCACAGGAGCCGTGACTTGACCATTTCAAGAACTGAACTGCTCTGCTGTAGTGCGGATGTTGGTGGTGAAAGTTGTAATGAATGATTCTTGACAGGGAGGAGATACTGGTTTAGGAGATGAGAGATCGATGACTGAAGTATCAGTAAAGGAACAGATGAAGAAACTTGTTGGATAGGAACAGTGACCATGGATTCAACTTCGGTTTCCATAGTAGTTTTTCCTGGTTCATCTTTTACTTATATATTTCTTCAGGATCAGGCTTAGTTTCCTCATTATCATCCCCAGCATTATCATCTCTGTCAAAATGTTCACTGACCACATCTGCTTCCCACTAAAGAATTAGCTTTTCCTCATCAGGAACCCCTGGCTTGGATCCAGTTCCTTCACTTGAGGCTCTAGAGATGACTGTGGACTCATCAGGAACCCCTAGTATGTTACCAGTTCCTTCATTTGAGCCTCCAGTTCCAGGTTGTCTCTTGCTCATTTTCTTGCTTTCCTTGAGAGCTTTCATTATGTCAGCAGCCTCTTGTTCAGCAGGAGTAAGAGTTTGAATACCCTTGAGCTTCTTAGACGAATCAGAAGACCTCTTCTTTGACACAATAAAGGAATCTCAGAAAGCAATACCAGACTGTCTTCTTTGTGTGGGCTCGGGTTCAGATTCAGCATATGCATCAGACTTGTGTCAGTGATCTGGATGTTGTTTGGAAGCATATGCATCAGAGAGTTAACAACATCATCTCTTGTGTCAGTGATCTGCCATCCAGTTGAGGTAAGAGCTGGATGTTGTTTGGAAGCAGATGCATCAGACTCCCGTGGTTTCTTTGAACTTTGGTCATCATCTTTCGGTGGAGGTTGAGCTGACCCAGAAGCGGCAGATTCGGGTCTTCTTCTCTTTGCTGACCTACCCTGGTTTGATCCAGCTGAAGGGCCTTCATCATCATCATCGTCTTCATCATCATCACTATCATGCTTTCTCTTGTGGTCTTTAACCTTGACTGTAACTTCCTTATCCATGGCATCTTCATCTGCTATTAAAGCTTCCATAAGAGCATGGTATAGATGGTAGTTGGCAGGATTTCTGTTTGCAGTCTTGTTCTTATTCATGTGTTTGAAGAGAGCACTCTTTAGATCAAATTCTTCAAGAGCCACTTTGTCTGTTGACCTGATGGAGTAAGTTGAATCTTGTTTCTCCTCACCTTGTTCCCTTTTGATTCTGATAATCTCCTTTGGACTCTTTTCAGATTCTTGATTCTTGATGGACTCTGGGCCAGGCAGCACAGAGTATTTCTCGATTAAATCTGCAGTGTGTCGTTCAAGAATCTTAAGGAGAGCATCATCAAGTTGTGTTCCTAGATATTTATCAACAACCGTAGGAACTTAGGATTTAATTGAAGCCAAAACATCAGCAGAGTGATCAGTCTTCTTTACTTCAGACATCTCTTGCTCCAATCTTGCCACTCTTAGCTGAAGGGCGATGAATGGAGTGATTTCAGGGAGAGATGTGGTGATTGTTGTAGCTTCCGTGTTGATTGGTGGAGGAGTGACCAGTGACGAAGGCTTAGTAGATGAGACATCTGTTAAGGGAGCAATTACTGGAGGAGTTGACGTGACTGTCTGATGACTTGGATCAGGTATGGTGGAATCAGACTCCTCTATAATTTTAGATTATCTTAATCTCCTAGCAGACAGATTTAACACCCTACAGACAGATTTAACACCTTACAGATTTAACACCCTACACTTTCACATTTGACCATTTTATACACATTCAAAGACCAAGATAAACCATTTTAATCACATTTAATTCACTATTCTCCCCTTCAAAAATTGCATATGCGATTGCCATTTTTGATCTAGTGAATTATAATACCAGCTAATGTACGTTGGTCCACTTAACTAACGAACAAGCATGGGAAAATATGAAGCTTGTTAATGAGAATGGTCAAACACAAGAAGATTTCTCTTCTTTTGAAGATAAAGCGCACTGAAGCGTACACTCTCCTTTTCTTTGAAAAACTGGTTTCGTACAAAAGAATACGAAAGCCATCAACTTGAGCTAACAAACATTGAGTGTTTCGAAAGTAGCTCAAGACCGAAAAGATTTCTCTTTTCGTTATTAAGGATAAATGCACTAACACGTACATTTTCCTTTTATCTGAAGATGGGGTTGCAATCTAACATTTGATTACAAGCCATTACCATGAGCTCAAAACTTGGAATGTTTTGTTATATTAGCTCATGACCGAAAAGATTTCTCTTTTCGTTGTCAAGGATAAATGCACTGACACGTACACTTTCCTTTTCTCTGAAGGCGTACACCTTTCTTTACTTTAAGGAACAGGGCTTGAAGAGATGCCAACAGACGCCATTTGACATTAAGGAACGAGGTTTGAACCGTTTTGATCAAACGTCATCAAGATGAAGAACGAGGCCTGAACTGTTTTGTCCAAACATCTTTTGATGAAGAACGAGGCTTGAACTGTTTTGTCCAAACGTCATCAAGATGAAGAACGAGGCCTGAACTGATGTGAACAGACATCATTTGAAGCATGTTCATCAGATTTGAATTCCTTGAACTCCTGACGTATGAGATATCAGTCTTTTTGGTAACCAAACTCCGAGTCTTTCCTTTAAAGGATTGACAATGTACTGCACTTGACGTTAGGAAGTACCTGCACTAACATAGTGTTGATTGCATTCCATATGGGTTTGTGATATCATCATTTGAACAATTTGGAGGTTCACTGTCAAACTTTGGTTGTGCTTTCTATGAACAACCTTTCAGTGGTATCCACCTAAGACTAACAGTCTTGAATTTCTACCGTGGTTTCCACCTAAGACAGATCTAGGAGTGTGTGGTTTCTCATGCACAGCGGAGACTTATGAGAGAAACAACTTTGTCCCTATACCATTCTGCCTGTCTTGGTTTTATGAGTGTGGTTCTTTGTGTTCAACGGATTGTTGTTTCTGATCTTGGGGACTGAACTTAGCACGAGAATTCACCTTATTCGGGTTCTTTATTATACAATCAAAAAAATTTTTTTTTTTTTTTTTCATGATTGTATTAAAGATTATTTATGACAAATCGAACAAACAATTGTTTGGAGTCCAAGAGTAAATTAGAATTCCTAGAGTGATTACCTAGAGGCTCACCATTTGACATTCACCCACTACAACTTAGATACAGGAGAAATACTATATATGTTTCTAGGTTTTGGTGTACAAGCATTAGGAGTGCAGTGTGCTCTAGTAGAGGCCATATCCCTATGACTAGGAATCCCGGTTTTGTCTTGTGTCATTTTCCTAGCATCCTCTAGAAAGTACGCATGAACCATATCATTAGAACCATTCGATTCTTTATGACTATTCTAGAGTAGTTAGGTGCATCACCTGATGAGGTTTTGCTGCAGCTGATACTCTAAATTTAGGCAAATAATAAGAGTGACTGTTTTTGACAATCATTTTTTCTCATCAACTGGGAGCAAACCGTGGTCTTGTAAATTCTAGGTCCGTTCAGACGTAAACGCATTCGGTTGTCTAACAATTAAATGGTTTCTAGATGGTTGTAAGGCGGTTTCCCAGATTGATGCTTTGGCAAATTAGTTCACGCTATTCCTTTAATCTTTTAAGTTCATTATTTAATGCCGCATTTGCAAAAACTTTTCCTGAATCTGAGCTTTAACCCAGCATTTTCGACTGACTTTAGATTAATATTGAGAAATTATAACGATCATGTTGTCTTTATTCTGATATGTGTGTCTTTTTAATTGAATCAACAAAGTTCTTTGTAAGTACTGTTTTCAAATGCTCATATCTTTATGTAGCTCGCTCATTTGTCCTGCAAGTTATTTAGCCACACTTGTGTTCTAATTCGATGTTAATCGTTTCAATCACAGCGATATCATTTTAAATTTGGATTCGTCTACTTGTTTCCTTCACACTTTTAATTTGTTTCTTAAGTTGCAAATTAGTGTGGTTCTGGCCAGTAGCTGAGCTTTCAAATCATTAATCACAAAAAATTCACGAATTCAAGAAATTCTGATTCTTTACATGGTTTGTTACATTGAACAAATGCTTTTCTTCCTTTTGTTGAATTTGTCTGTATTTCAAAGTGAAATACAATGATTTTTATAGTTGTATAAAATCGTTTTGAAAGTTCATTGTAAATTACTTATATCAAACCATATCTTTCGCTTTTGAGAGATCAGTTATAAGCAAAGCATCTGGTCAATCTATCCTCCCCTTATGACAACATATTTGTTGAAGTAGAGTGGTATGGTATCAATTAGTTTTCCAACAGATGTGTTGTCTAATGGGTTCAGATTGCTCAGTATGCTGTTGTTCATTAGCAAGGATATTATGTAGAGCAGTCAATTGTACCTCAGCAAATGGCTCATCGTCATGTACTGGTCCGATATCTGCATCCACAGCTTGTGTGGTATAACTCCCACTGCTTTCTGTGACAACCAACCCAGCATCAACTGCTTCACGCATATTGACATTTTCCTCTTGCCTTTGCATCTGAGTTTCAATCTCTGATTTGCTAAATGCATTGTTGTTTCAAGGGCTCTATCCAAACTGTTTTGATACACAAGCTGTCATCCATTGCTTGAACTGGATTGATCTGAATATCTTGAGACTGCATCTTGACACTTGACTTAATTTGATGCTCATGAAGTATTTCATCATGCAACTGACTTCCATTCTCCTTTAGTGCATTTAGTTCATTTTCTTTCATGCGTAATACACCATATGTATTTACAACTCTATGAATGACCGCTTCAAGTGTATCCAGGTTCTCGAGTAACTCACGTCTGTACGCACTAGGTTCACAGCGCGTGAAGTATTCGAAGTCTTGTTGCCAACCTTGATTCAGAAGATCCGTTGCATTTACCCCTTTTGAGGCAAGAAATTCCTTGAACTGTGTTCTGTTGCTTTGAAGAAAGTCTTTGCATTAACCCCATGAAGATTCTCTCTTTCAAGTTGTAGCCTTAACTGATCCAGATTATGAAACATCTTCAATTTGAAAGTCTGATGCTCTTCACCAAAGAATGAGCGAAAATGCTGGTTTAATGCGTAACAGCATAAGGCGAATTAAGGAGATAGAGATCATAAAGATGTGTCTCGAGTTGTTCAACCCATGTCAGGCAGTTGGAGTGCCTTTGTTTTGCGAGCCGTTGCGTCAGTTGAAGCTCTCTCTCTCTTTTGAATTAGAATTAGAAGATTCCATTGAAATTCGATGTGTGAAATAAAATTAAGGATCTTAAGTAGATAATGTGATTGATGTTGTGGTTTTAAATGCAATTAACGTTCACGGGATTTTACAAGTCTATGATTAAAACCGATAAAAGATTAACGGGATTTTACAAAATCAATAGAAAACCGTGAATGAATAATCGTTTGATGTTAAGGTAGGTTTGTTGTTTGATTAATGCAGTTTAAGTCCCCCCCATGTTAGGTTGACGGTTTGTTATTTGCCCTACATATTTGAATTTTGACCAAAAACACAAAATTTTCCATTATACCAAAATTTGAATTTTGTGTAAAAATAAGCTAAAAAAAAGCTATTGAAAAATTAATTTTTTTTTTTTTTTTTAACTTTTCCGCAAAAATAATTTGAATTTTTTAACAAAATTTTTACCCTATTACCAAAATTTAAATTTGGTGTAAAAATGAGCTAAAAAGGCTATAGGAAAAATTAATTTTTTCTTAACTTTTCCCGCCAAAAGTACTCTTTTTTTTTTTTTTTCAAACCGCCGCCAAGGGTGTTGAGCAAACCGCCGCCTTATCTGTTTAATCAAACCGCTGCTTTAATATGAGTAACTCGCCGGGTATTATTATAATAGCAAACCGCTGCTGAAATTGACAACCCGCCGTGTATTAAAATAATGCAACTCGCCGTTTTAACAACTCGCCGTTTTAACAACTCGCCGTTTTTGGCAACCCGCCGTTTTTGGCAACCCGCCGTTTTTGGCAACCCGCCGTTTTTGGCAACTCGCCGTTTTTGGCAACTCGCCGTTTTTGGCAACTCGCCGTTTTTGGCAACTCGCCGTTTTTGGCAACTCGCCGTTTTTGGCAACTCGCCGTTTTTGGCAACTCGCTGTTGACCAGGTCAAACCGCCGTTGACTATTTCCTTAAATCGTGGATCTTGTCCCCTACTTTGTCAAACCGCCGGCAAGAGATATTATTAAATAAGCAACTCTCCACCAAGAACACTAGGACGATTTTTACAAAATCACTCAAATAAGCTTTTCTATCCACGAATCAAAGCTCTAACATGCAATACTAAGTGTGTATATCAAGTTTAAACACACCTTAACACGTCTTTCTTTGAGAATCGACCAAAATTAGGCAACCTCTGCCTCTCACGCGAAGAACACTAACCTTTTAAAGCTTATAATTCGAACTTTGAGCTTGTATAACACACGAAATTGATACAACCTAGCCTCTTTGATGTGTAGAACAAGAGAAGATCAAGATTAACAAACAAATAAGCCAAAATCAAAAATGAGCCGTGGGTTTTTTTCTTCAAAAATAAGCCACGAATTTGAGCTTATTTAACCATATGAATCAATCACGAATCCACCCCATGGCTCTGATACCAATTGTAGGTTCCCTAATTCACACAAACATGTATAGATCTAAAGAGATCTAGAGAGAGAAAGTTAGAGAGAGAGAATAGTTGAGAGAGAAAAAGGAAAACACACTTAAGAGTGTGTGTAAAATGACTAGATGCTTGCGCCTCTTCAATGTTGAAGAGGTATTTTAGTAGTTCTTACAATTACACCGGGTATTTGTACCCAGTTCAATCACCGAAGTCAAACGCTTTACCTATAAACTACGAGCTATATTGAACAGTAAAATACACGGGGTGACCGAGTCTTTTTCTATATTAACAATCTTTATTATTCTTGAAAGAGTATCATTTCACAAATACTTTTTGGTGAGGAAACTCAAAATAGAAAGAGAGATAAAATTCATACGCGAAAAAGCAAATCTAAGTATAGTCGAAAAAGAAATGCCAGAGCATACAAAACAAGATCAAAAGAAAAAGACGAATAAAGCGTATGACATGTGCCCGAAAAAGCAAGAATTGACACATGAGAAAAAATGATCAAAATATGCTCAAAAAAATTGCCATAGCATATAAAACAGACAGAGTGAAGAGACAATTTTTTTATATAAATGTGTATTACTTAAACTTTATCTTTTCACTAATTCAACTCTTTTCATCATTACAATATTTCCACAGGCTTAACAAATCATTCCAGTGCTCAAACGTTATCCCTAAATTTTAAGCATTGGAGATGCAATAATCTATGTGTGCCTCAAAGTATCCCATGCTCAAAGATTTGCAAGATAGTGGCAGTGCTTTACTTGATCATCCATTGGAGTTACGTCTTACTACTGTCGATGTTCCATCGTATACCCTACAACAATTCTGGAAGGACAGTTAACAAGGTGCTGACACCAAAGGATACTATCAGATTCAAGCTGGCACACAAGATATTGTGTATTCTGTTGATATATTTGTGATTCTCTTAAACTGCAGTGGATACTCTAGATAATCCATTTAATTGCTCACAGTCAAACATTTGAGGTTAATTTCTAATCGTTCATGCAGAGGGTTGGCTATCAAGGTATTGTTGATAAAGTGAGTGCCTTCTTACAAAGTTTTTTGTTAACCAATGGCAAAACAATAGTTCAAGGTGTTCAACCATCTGCATTGATTTACTCGAAATTGGGCATGATCAAAAAAAAAAAAAAAAAAAAAAAAAAAAAAAATAAAAAAAAAAAAAAAAGAAAAAAAAAAAAAAAAAAGAACAAGTTAAACATTCTTCAACTATTTCATGTTGTCGATAACCGCAAACATGTTGATTATGCTGCTCTTCTCTAGTGGGATTTCATGAATTGTGTATTTCAGAATAAGGATATCATCTAGTACTCTCGCTTCACCAAGCTTGTAATTGATGACTTGATGAATAAATATCCATCCATTTCTTCGAGATTTGAAGAGGATTATCATTCCATCAAGGATGATATTCCGTTGGTGAGTATTTTATACTACGGGGAATGTGATAGTCCGAGGGTGCTGTTCCAGTATGCATTCTTTGACTGAGGAGATTTCGTGCAACTAAGGGAATATAAGGAGATGATAACGGTGTTTGTTACGTAGTTGTTCCAATGAATCAACCACAAATGGTTGTTTCTACCTAAGGAACGCATAGGTCTACACCTAGAGCCCATAGGACACCACTGCTGCTAGTCCTCAGGGGAAGAAGATGAAGCAAAGTGATGGAGAGACAAGTTCACCACAAAAATCACTTAAAGTACCTATCAAACAAAAGTAGGTGGTCGATGGTGAAAAAGATGAAGAATCATATGCTGATAAGTTTGCTTCTTCTATGCTTCATGATGATGTTGATGATTCGGAGGATTAGGATAGGCATGAGAGTCATATGGAACTCCTGGATGTTGATGATGATGATGATGATGAAAATAAGGAAGAGAAGAAAGATGATGAGATGGGTAGTTTGGAGAATAGAACTAAGAAGATGCAGACATCAATTCCCACAACACCTGGATCTCATAGGATAAGCTTATCTTTGGATTAGACTATTATTCAAGAATTGAAGGGACAATGTTATCACCCTCAACTACCTACTACATCTAAAAGATCCCACAGAAACAGGAGCATTTTCCAGCAAGTATAGTTCACTCTTACAGGAGCGCTCCACGGATGTGCAGTCGTCAAGGATATATGATCAGGGACATGGAAAGAAAGTGTGTGACAACTGATGAATTCTGGAAAGTTCCTAGAAAAGTTTATCAAGTTCTCCATGAGATTGTACCTCAACTTGCTGAAAGAGCCACCAATGATTTGATTGAAGGAAATTTGAAGAGAGTTGTGGCCGACATCATTATTCAAGAGCGTTGATGCTTTTCAGAAGTACCTGCTCTTATTCAAATAAATTGTGATGCATAAGCACCCAAGATCATAGAATAGCTTTTCAAGAATTATGTATAGAACAATGTTATTCAAGTTCATCCTACCATAACTACTTCAATTGCTATAACTTCATCAGCTGATCTTCAACAACAATTATATTTAAAGATGAAAAGAAGTCTCCAAGACCAAGCTAATGATCCAGAATTATGGGATCAACTAAAGCGTAAGTTTGAAAAGTCTTCCACATCTAATACTTCTTGTAGGGATGATGATTTTCACTCACAACATTATGATGACCATCAAGATGATGATGCTCCTCCTGAGGGGGAGAAAAGAGTGAAAAGACACAAGGCATCTAAAAGTTCAAAGTCTGCAAGGGGTTCTTCATCAAAACGACCAGCCAGAGAATCCACAACTTATGTAACCAAGCAACAACAACATCAACAAAAAGAATGGGATGCATGGGAAGATGAAATAATTATTGATGAAGATGAGGTGATTCCTAAAGATGAAACACCTAAGTTGATAACAGAATTTCAAAATATTGATATGTTAAGTAATCAATTTAGAAATATTGAAGAGTATGCCTACCATTTGGAACAAACAACAAACTTTATGGAGAATCAGATGGTTTGGGAAAGGAGACAAGAGGACATAAGACGATCAATACCAAAACCTCTCGTTTTCTATTGGGACACAAAGACGAAACCAAAATGAATCTCTAATGGTATTTGTACACAAGATTGTTATTTCATAAAGAATGGAAATACTAAGGAGAAGAAGTATATTCTTTCACTCCACAAGATACACGCATAACTATTTCTAGATGCTAATTTGGAAGAAAAAATGAATCGTCGGGTTCGTAAAGAATTCAAGAATTTTAATGAAGACGTACAATTGTCAATTCAATATTAGAAAGATTCATGGCATAAAAGAGTGTACAAGCAAAATCAAAGAAAAATCAGAGACAATCCTGAAGATTATTTCTCCAATTATAGGATTACAGAAGTTGTCAGAATTATTACTGATCAACTATATGGTTTGGACTTCATGGAACAAATACTTGTGATGAGAGAAAATGATAAGCCGGATAGTTTTTCTGAAGCTGATTTCAAGTATCTGAACAAAAATGATATTGAAGACTTGTATTATCTCTGCTGGAACAAGAAGGTCAAAGTTGATGAATTCCTTAATGACGTTCATCAGAAGTCATGTTATCTGGGAGAGAGTTCATGATTTCCAGTTGGGTATAAAGAGTTATCAAATCAGGGTAAACTTAACCGCACCAACATTAACATTCCCTGGTATTGAAGCACATGAACCATACTCAATAGTAGACAAGCCAACTATGGGTTGATTTACTTAAACAACAAAGATGAGAAATGGGTTATGTACTTGGTGGAGATTGTTAAATTATGTAATGCTACATTGGAAAGAGTCTTAAATGAAGTAAACCTAAGGATCTTTCAAGTCTTTTTGGGAGACACCATGGCTAGGAGAAATTAAGATCTTGACATAATGAGAGCATTCGAAAGAGAAATATCCAAGCGTCTAAGTCACCGACAACAAATGAGAAGGTGGGAATCATTTGTGAATGGAAGACCAATTCTACCGACGATGAGGCGTCTATAATAATCAACCCTTAGGGGGAGATTAGGTTCAAGAAAAGTGTTTATTATTAAATGAATTGGTCTTTGTATAGTTTTGTTTATAGTTTTATTAGTAATTATAATGTAATAAAGTCTATCTTGGTCAAAGTTAAGTAAAGTTGACCATTGTTTGAGTAGAGTCAGGAAAATAGAATATGAACAACAATAAGTATAAATACACATCTAGGAGAGGTATTTATACAAGTTTTTTCCTTTTGTTACTTCACTTCTCCCTCTCATTTCTATTTTCCCTTTTAGAATAAAAACTTTGAAAATAATAAAAAATACTCTCTAGCTCCTCTTCTCTCATTCTATAGCTTTCGTATGATATCTACTATGCAAACATGACATATAACATGATGTATTAACTTTGCAAAGGCTTTTAGAGAAACTTGTTGTTAATGGTAGTGGCACTTGTGATAATTCTAGTGTGCAACATTTGACCAGTCCTGTTGCTCTTCATATGACCCCTCATGGTCTGACCCACAACTTTGCTACACTTAATAGCTCTCCTAGTCCGGCCTAAGGTTTTTTATCTCATACCACCCCTCCAGGCTTCACACCGGGAGAAGTGAAGTTACAAATGTAAAGACTTGTATAAATAACCCTCCTAGATAGGTATTTATATTTATTGTTGTTCATATTCTATTTTCCTAACTCTAGTCAAACCATGGTCAACTTTACTTGACCAGTCAATATACGTGGCACTAACGTCTTGGACATCCAGGAAGTGAATTTAGTGCAGTGATATGCTACAGTGTAAACGGATCATTGATGAGCTTTGAGCTGATACCAGTCGTAGGAGATAGTGAAAAAAGAAGAGTGTGATAGAACGTCGGAGTCAACAACAGGGTAAAAAAGGTGTTAGAATGTCTTTTCAGACGAGAAGTTTAAGATATCAAAGAAAGTGTCAGAAAAAAAAGAAAAATAAAAAGAAAGAGAGAAAAGTAGATGCGAACACTTCATTCTGGATGTCCAAGACGTTAGTGCCACGTATATTGACTGGTCAAGTAAAGTTGACCATGGTTTGACTAGAGTTAGGAAAATAGAATATGAACAACAATAAATATAAATACCTATCTAGGAGGGTTATTTATACAAGTCTTTACATTTATAACTTCACTTCTTCTTCCGGTGTGAACCGGGAGGGTTGGTATGAGATATAAAACCTTAGCCGGACTAGGAGAGCTATTAAGTGTAGAAAGTTGTGGGTCGACCATGAGGGGTAATATGAGAGCAACAGGAGCTGGTCAAATGGTTGCTCACTTAGATTATCAAAGTGCACTCTAACCATTAACACAAGTTCTCTAAAAGCCTTTGCAATGTTATATCTTCATGTTATATGTCATGTTTGCATAGTAGATATTATACGAAAGTTATAGAATTGAGGAGAGGAGCTAGAGAGTATTTTTTATTATTTTCTAAGTTTTTTATTCCAAAGGGAAAATAGAAATGGGAGGGAGAAGTGAAGTGACAAAAGGAAAAAACTTGTATAAATACCTCTCCTAGATGTGTAGTTTATACTTATTGTTGTTCAGATTTATTTTTCCTGACTATACTCAAACCTATGGTCAACTTTACTTAACTTTTGACCAAGATAGACTTTATTACATTTTTATTTACTAATAAAAACTATAAACAAAAAAATATACTAAGACCAATTATTTAAATAATAAACACTTTCTTGAACCAATCTCCCCTCGAAGGGTTGGTTTCTTATAGAGCCTCATCGTCTTGGTAGAATGGGTCTTCCATTCACAATTGATTCCCCACTTTTCATTGTTGTCGGTGATTAGACGCTTGGATATTTCTTCTTACGAATTGTCTTCCTATTATGTCAAGATCTAATTCACCTAGCCGAGGTGGTTTCTTCCAGAACTGACTTGAAAGATCCTTAGCTTTACTTCATTTAAGACTCTTTCTTAGTGTAGCATATAATAATTTTACAATCACTCCAAGTCATAACCCATTTTCTAATCTTTGTTGTTGAAGTAAATCAACCCGTAGTTGGATTGTCTTCTATTGATTATGGTTCAGGTGCTTCAATTCAAAGGGAAAATGTTATGTTGGTGCGGTTAAGTTTTACCTGATTGATAATCTCTATCACAATGGAAATCATGAACTCTCTCCCAGATAACATGACTTCTGATGAACGTCATTAAGGAATTCATCAACTTTGACCTTCTTGTTCCAGCAGAGATAATACAAGTCTTCAATATCATTTTTGTTCAGATACTTGAAATCAGCTTCAGAAAAACTATCCGGCTTATCATTTTCTCTCATCACAAGTATTTGGTCCATGAAGTCCAAACCATATAGTTGATCAGTAATAATTCTGACAACTTCTGTAATCCTATAATTGGAGAAATAATCTTCAGGATTGTCTCTGACTTTTCTTTGATTTTGCTTGTACACTCTTTTATGCCATGAATCTTTCTAATATTGAATTGACAATTGTGCGTCTTCATTAAAATTATTGAATTCTTTACGAACCCGACGATTCATCTTTTCTTCCAAATCAGCATCTAGAAATAGTTATGCGTGTATCTTGTGGAGTGAAAGAATATACTTCTTCTCCTTAGTATTTCCATTCTTTAGAAAGAACAGATCTTTGTTGTACAAATACCTTAGAGATTCATTTGGTTTCCTTTGTGGTCCATAGAAAACGAGAGGTTTTGGTATTGATCGTCTTATGTCCTCTTGTCTCCTTTCCCAAACCATCTGATTCTCCATAAAGTTTGTTGCTTGTTCCAAATGGTAGGCATACTCTTCAGTATTTCTAAACTGATTACTTAACATATCATTTATTTTGAAATTTTGTTTCAAATCAGGTGTTTCACTCTTTAGGAATCACCTCATCTTCATTCATAATTGTTTCTATCTTCCCATGCATCCATTCTTTTTCGTTGATGTTGTTGTTGCTGGTTAATAAGTTTATGGATTCTTTGGCTGATCGTTTTGATGAAGAACCCCTTGCAGACTTTAAACTTTTAGATGCCTTGCATCTTTTCACTATTTTCTCCCCCTCAGGAGGAGCATCATCTTCTTGATGATCATCATGATGTTGTGAGTGAAAATCATCATCCCTGCAAAAAGTATTAGAGGTGGAAGACTTTTCAAAATTACGCTTTAGTACATCCCACAATGCTGGATCATTAGCCTGATCTTGAAGATTGGACTTCATCTTCAAATACAATTGTTGTTGAAGATCAGCTGATGAAGTTGTATCGGTTGAAGTAGTTATGATAGGATAAACTTGAATAATAGTGTTCTATGCATAATTTTTGAAAAGTTCTTCTATGATCTGAGGTGCGTGTGCATCAAATTCTTTGGAAATAAGAGCAGGTACTTCAGACTGAAAAGCATCTCGCTCTTTAATAACGATGTTGGCCATAACTCTTTTCAAATTCCTTCAATCAAATCATTGGTGGCTCTTTCAGCAAGTTGAGGTACAATTTCATGGAGAACTTCATCAACTTTTCCATGAACTTCTTAGAATTCATCAGTTGTCACACACTTTCTTTGCATGTCCCTAATCATATATCCTTGACGCATGCACATCCTGCGAAGCGAACCTGGAAGATGACTATACTTGCTAGAAATACGTCTTTCCTTTTGTGGATCTTTGGATGTAGTGGGAGTTGAGGGTGATACAATGTCCATCAATTCATGAACAATAGTCTTATCCGAAGATAAGTTTATCTTAGGGGATCTAGGTGTTGTGGGAATTGGTGTCTGCATCTTCTCAGACTTATTCTCCAAACTACCCATCTCATCATCTTTCTTCTCATCTTTCTTCTCTTCCTTAGTTTCATCATCATCATCATCAACAAATTCCAGATGTTCCTTATGACTCCCGGGCTCTATCCTATCTTTGGAATCATCAACATCATCATGAAGTATAGAAGCAGCAAACTTATCAGCATATGATTCTTCATCTTTTTCACCTTCGACCACCTGCTTTTGTTTGATAGTTACTTTAAGCAATTTTTGTGGTGAACTTGTCCCTTCAGCACTTTGCTTCCTCTTCTTCCCCTAATGACTAGCAGCAGTAAGGGTAGGTGTCCTATAGGATCTAGGTGTAGTCCTATGTGTTCCTTGGATAGAAACAACCGGTTGTGGTTGATTCATTGGAACAACTATGTTTACAAACACCGTCTCATACTCCTTATAGTCATCAGTGGCACAGATCTCCTCAGTCAAGAATGCATCCGGAATCAGCATCCCTCGAACTGTCACATTCCTCGTAGTATAAACACTCACCAACGGAATATCATCCTTGATGGAATGATAATCCTCTTCAAATCTCGAAGAAATGGATGGATATTTATTCCATCAAGTCAGCAATTACAAAGCTTGGTGAAGCGAGTAGTACTAGATGATATCCTTATTCTGAATATACTCAATTCTTGAAATCCCATAGAGAGGCAGCGTTAATCAAATAGTTTTGCGGTTATCGACAACATGAAAAATAGTGAAAGTATGTTTGATCTTTGTTTGATCATGCCCAGATGTTTCGAGTAATCAAGTAACGGTTGAACACCTTGAACATTGTTTGCCATGGTTGAACAAAAAACTTCGTAAAGAAGGCACTCACTTTATCAACAATACCTTGATAGCCAACCCTCTGCATGTAGGATTGAATAACCTCAATGTTGACTGGTGCAATGAATGGATTTTCTGGAGTTTCCACTGGCAGTTTAAGAGTATCACAAAATATATCAACAGTATACACAATATCTTGTGTGTCCAGCTTGAATCTGATAGTATCCTTGGTGTCAGGCACCTTGTTAACTGTCTTCCAGAATTATTGTAGGTACACGAATGGAACATCGACAGTAGTAAGAGCGTAACTCAATGGATGATCAAGTAAGATCTGTCCCACTATCTTGCATTCTGGTGAGCATGGGATACTTTGGAGCACAACATAATTATTGCATCTCCCAATGCCTTAAAATTTAGGGATAAGTTGAGCAGCTGGAATGATTTGTTAAGCCATGTGGAATATTGTATGATGACATGAAGTGATTAGTGGAATAAGATAAAGTTTATGTAATACACATTTATATAAAAAAATTGTCTCTTTCCACTCTGTCTGTTTTTATATGCTTTGGCAATTCTTTTTTAGCATATTCTGATCATTTTTTTCTCATGTGTCAATTCTTGCTTTTTCGGGCACATGCCATACACTTTATTCGTCTTTTTCTTTTGATCTTGTTTTGTATGCTCTGGCATTTCTTTTTCGACTATACTTAGATTTGATTTTCCGCGTATGAATTTGATCTCTCTTTCTATTTTGAGTTTTCTTACCAAAAAGTATTTGTGAAATGATACTCTTTCAAGAATAATAAAGATTGTTAGATATTAGAAAAAGACTCGGTCACCCCATGTATTTTACTGTTCAATATAGCTCGTAGTTTAATAGGTAAACGTTTGACTTTCGGTATTGAACCGGGTACTAATACCCGGTGTATTGTAAGAACTATAAATACCTCTTCCAACTTTGGAAGAGGTAAGCAACTAGTCATTTTACACACACTCTAAGTGTGTTTTCCTTTTTCTCTCTCAACTATTCTCTCTCTCTAACTTTCTCTCTCTAGATCTCTTTAGATCTATACATGTTTGTGTGAATTAGGGAACCAACAATTGGTATCAGAGCCATGGGGTGGATTCGTGATTGATTCATATGGTTAAATAAGCTCAAATTCGTGGCTTATTTTTGAAGAAAAAAACCCACGGCTCATTTTTGATTTTGGCTTATTAGTTTGTTAATCTTGATCTTTTCTTTGTTTCTACACTTCAAGAGGCTAGGTTGTATAATTTCGTCGTGTTATACAAGCTCAAAGTTGATTTATAAGCTTTAAAGGTTAGTGTTCTTCGTGGAGAGTTGCCTAATTTTAGACGATTCTCAAAGAAATACGAGTTAAGTTGTGTTTAAACTTGATATACACACTTAGTTATTGCATGTTAGAGCTTTGTTCGTGGATAGAAAAGCTTATTTGTGTAATTTGTAAAAATTCGTCCTTAGTGTTTCTTGGTGGAGAGTTGCTTTATTTAATAATATCTCTTGCGGCGGTTTGACAAAGTAGGGGACAAGAATCCACGATTTTAAGGAAATAAGTCAACCGACGTTTGGCCTGGTCAACGGCGAGTTGCCAAAAACGGCGAGTTGCCAAAATCGGCGAGTTGCCAAAATCGGCGAGTTGCCAAAATCGGCGAGTTGCCAAAATCGGCGAGTTGCCAAAAACGGCGAGTTGCCAAAAACGGCGAGTTGCCAAAAACGGCGAGTTGCCAAAAACGGCGAGTTGCTAAAACGGCGAGTTGCTAAAACGGCGAGTTGTTAAAACGGCGAGTTGCATTATTTTAATACACGGCGGGTTGTCAATTTCAGCAGCGGTTTGCTATTATAATAATACCCGTGCGAGTTACTACATATTAACGCATCGGTTTGATATATTAAACAGATAAGATCGGCGGTTTGCTCAACTACCTTGGCGGCGGTTGAAAAAAAAAAAAAAAAGAGTAATTTGGCAGGAAAAGTTAAGAAAAAATTAATTTTTCCTATAGCCTTTTTAGCTCATTTTTACACCAAATTTAAATTTTGGTAATAGGGTAAAAATTTTGTTAAAAAATTCAAATTATTTTTGGCGGGAAAAGTTAAGAAAAATTTAATTTTTCATTTGTTTTTTTAGCTAATTTTTACACAAAAAATTTAAATTTTTGGTAAATAGGGAAAATTTTTGTTTTGGTCAAATTCAAATATTTTAGGGCCAAATAACACCTCCCCCCCCCCCCCCCCACCCCCCACCCCCCCCCCACCCCCCCCCCCCCCCCTAACGTGAAACCTAAACAGGGACTAAACAGCATTATCAAAAACAACAAACCTACCTTAACATCAAGATTATCATTCACGGTTTCTTTTCTATTGATTTTGTAAAATCCCGTTAATCTTTTATCGGTTTTAATCATAGACTTGTAAAATCCTTGTTGTGACCGGTAATTGCATTTAAAACCACAACATCAATCACATTATCTACTTAAGATCCTTAATTTTATTTCACACATCGAATTTCAATGGAATCTTTTAATTCTAATTCAAAAGAGAGAGAGCTTCAACTGACGCAACGGCTCGCAAAACAAAGGCACTCCAACTGCCTGACATGGGTTTGATTTGAACAACTCGAGTACACTTCTTTTGATCTATATCTCCTTATAATTCGCCTTATGCTGTAGACGCATTTGAACCAGCCATTTCGCTCATTCTTTGCGTGAAGAGACATCAGACTTTCCAAATTGACGATGTCTTCATAATCTGGATCAGTTAAGGCTACACTTGAAAGATGGTATCTTCATGGGGTTAATGCAAAGACTTGTCTTCAAGCACTCAGAACACAGTTCAAGGAATTTCTTGCCTCAAAAGGGGTAAATGCAACGGATCTTCTGAATCAAGGTTGGCAACAAGACTTCGAATACTTCACGCGCTGTGAACCTAGTGCGTACAGACGTGAGTTACTCGAGAACCTGGATACACTTGAAGCGGTCATTCATAGAGTTGTAAATACATATGGTGTATTACGCATGAAAGAAAATGAACTAAATGCACTAAAGGAGAATGGAAGTCAGTTGCATGATGAAATACTTCATGAGCATCAAATTAAGTCAAGTGTCAAGATGCAGTCTCAAGATATTCATGAGCAAAAAAAAAAAAAAAAAATCCCCAAATCCAGTTCAAGCAATGGATGACAGCTTGATTGTATCAAAAGGCAGTTTGATAGAGCCTGAAAACAACAATGCATTCAGCAAATCAGAGATTGAAACTCAGATGCAAAGGCAAGAGGAAAATGTCAATATGCGTGAAGCAGTTGATGCTGGGTTGGTTGTCACAGAAAGCAGTGGGAGTTATACCACACAAGCTGTGGATGCAGATATCGGACCAGTACATGACGATGAGCCATTTGCTGAGGTACAATTGACTGCTCTACATAATATCCTTGCTAATGAACAACAGCATACTGAGCAATCTGAACCCAGTTATGACACACATCTGTTGGAAACTATTGATAGCAATACCACTCCTACTTCAACAAATATGTGTCATAGGGGAGGAGAGATTGACCAGGATGCTTTGCTTAAAACTGAGCTTCTCAAAACGAAAGATATGGTTGATAAGGAAATTTACAATGAACTTTCAAAACGATTTTTACAACTGGAAAAACATTGTATTTCACTTGAAATACAAATTCAACAAAAGGAAGAAAGTTTTCAAAGTAACAAACCATGTAAGAATCAGGAATTTCTTGAATTTCGTGAATTTTTTGTGATTAATGATTTGAAAGCTCAGCTACTGGCCAGAACCACACTAATTTCTACTTGAGAATACAAATTAAAGTAGTGAAGGAACAAAGTAATGAAAGCCAATTTAAAATGATATCGATGTGATTGAAACGATTAACATTCGAATTAGAACAGTGTGGCCTAAATTACTTGCAGCAATATGAGGCAACTACATAAAGAAAATGAGCATTTTTGAAACAGAATTACAAAAGGAACTTTTGATTCATTAAAAAGACTCACATTCAGAATAACGACAACAGTTGAATCTTTAATTTCAAATTAATCAAAAGTCTGTCGAAAATGCTGGTTTTAAAGCTCAGATTACTGGAAAAGGATTTTGCAAATGCGGCTTTAAATAATGAATTGAGAAAGATAAGGAAATAGCATGGATACTAAGCTTTGCCAAAGCATCAATCTGGGGAAACCGCCTTTTTCAACCATTAGAACCTTTAGTTGTTAGGACAACCGAATGCGGTTTACGTGCTGAACGAACCTAGAATTACAACGACCACGGTATGCCTCCAAGTTGATGAGAAAATGATTTGTCAAAAAACAGTCACTACTTATTATTTGCCTAAATTTAGAGAATCTGCTGCCGGCAAAAACCTCAATCAGTGTGAATGCACATAACTACTATAGAATAGTAATAAAAATCGTATGGTTCTTAAGGTTATGGTTTATGCTTACTTTCTAGAGGATGCTAGGAAAATGACACAAGACAAAACGGGATCCTAGTCTAAGGATATGGCCTCTACTAGGCACAATGCACTCCTAATGCTTGTACACCAAACACTAGAAAACAATATATAGGAGTTCTCCTGTATCTAAGTGTAGTGGTGGAATGTCAAATGGTGAGCCTCTAGTAGATCACTCTAGGAATTCTAGTTTCTTCTTGGACTCCAAACAATTTGTTTTGTTCGATTTGTCATAAATATATCTTTAATACAAATATTGTGATGGATTGTATAATAAAAGATTCCCGAATAAGGTGATGAATTCTCGTGCTAAAGTTCAGTCCCCCAAGATCAGAAACAACAATCCCGTTGAACCAAAGAACCACACTAATAAACCTGGTAGGCAGAATGGTATAGGACAAAGGTTTTCTCTCAATAAGTCTTCCATTGTGCATGAGAAACCACACACTCCTAGATCTTGTCTTAGGTGGAAACCAACGGGTAGAATTTTCAAGACTGTTAGTCTTAGGTGGATACCTACTGGAAAGGTGTTCATAGATAGCACATCAAAGTTGACAGTGAACCTCCACAATGGTTCAAAATGTTGATATCACTAACCCATATGAATGCAATCAAACTCTTTAAGTTTAGTTGCTGGTACTTTAACTCAAAGTGCATGGTACATTTGTCATCCTTTTTTAAAAAAAAAAAAAGGAAAGACTCGGAGTTTGGTTACCAAAAAGACTGATATCTCATACGTCAGGAGTTCAAGGAATTCAAATCTGATGAACATGCTTCAAATGATGTCTGTTCACATCAGTTCAGGCCTCGTTCTTCATCTTGATGTCGTTTGGACAAAACAGTTCAAGCCTCGTTCTTCATCAAAAGATGTTTGGATAAACCAGTTCAAACCTCGTTCCTTAATGTCAAATCTGTTGGCATCTGTTCCTTAAAGTAAAGAAAGGTGTACGCCTTCAGAGAAAAGGAAAGTGTACGTGTCAGTGCATTTATCCTTGACAACGAAAAGAGAAATCTTTTCGGTCATGAGCTAATATAACAAAACATTCCAAGTTTTGGTGCTCCTGGTACTGGTTGTAATCAAATGTTAGGTTGCAACCCCATCTTCTAGATAAAAAGGAAAATGTACGTGTTAGTGCATTTATCCTTAATAACGAAAAGAGAAATCTTTTCGGTCTTGAGCTACTTTCGAAACACTCAATGTTTGTTAGCTCAAGTCGATGGCTTTCGTATTCTTCTGTACGAAACCAGTTTTTCAAAGAAAAGGAAAGTGTACGCTTCAGTGCGCTTTATCTTCAAAAGAGGGAGTACATCTTCTTGTTTTTGACCATTCTCCATTAACAAGTTCATATTTTCCATGCTTTTCATTAGATAAGTGGACCAAGTAATTAGCTGGTAATTATAATTCAATAGATCAAAATGGCAATCGCATATGCAATTTTTGAAGGGAGAATAGTGAATTAAATGTGATTAAAACCGGTTGGTTTATCTTGGTCTTTGAATGTGTATAAAATGGTCAAATGTGAAAGTGTAGGGTGTTAAATCTGTAAGGTGTTAAATCTGTCTGTAGGGTGTTAAATCTGTCTGCTAGGAGATTAAGATAATCTAAAATGCCTTGGATCTTGCTTAATGTTAGATAGCGGTTGCATATTCTTGATGGCGGAATGTTAACCTACTGCATGGCGGTTTGGTGATCTGTTGGGCAGCGTCTTAGGCTAATTGTCCATGTCTTGGCCCAATAAGCCCAATAAACCTCTTAGGCCTATTCCAAAGGACCATTTGTCTTGTTGACTCTCATACAGGCTTAGTTAACTTGTCATTGAGCCTATCAGATAATCTCTAGACCATCGACCAAGGTTGACCAATGTTGACTTAACCCAATGTCCAGTGACTCTAATGTGGAATATCTTCGTGCTAATCTGAATATCAAGGGCATGTCAAACTCAAGGCGAACATCTTTATCTAACATTGATTATATGCTATGTTTGTCTATCTTTGTTGATATTCTTTAACAGATACGATGGCAGAAGAGAATATTCCTGCACCTGAACCTACAAGATGAGATGAACAGATCCTTCATTGCTCAGAACAGTTACAGATTGGAAAGGGAAACCTTCTCTAAGATCTACAGAAGTTGCAGAAGAATCCTATCTTCCACATTTTAGTTGATATTTCAAGAACACAAACTTTGTTAGGGCATTCACTGCATCAGCAAATTCCCTTCTATCTACATTCAGCTGTTCTAGAATACTCTGACTCATGATGCAAAGACTGGGGTTTATAGCTTTCAAACTTGATGAAAAATGGTTTACTCTGAGTGGTGATCTTTTTTCCTGCATGACAACATCGTCCCTAAACCAGACTTAGCTTTGGAATTGGGTAAATCTATCAGCTTAACTGAAGCTGAAGAAGAAGCTGTTGCAAGAGAAGTTCATGCTACTCATGCAAGAATTGTGTCTGAATCTGAACCCGAGCCCACACAAAGAAGACAGTCTGGTATTGCTTTCAGAGATTCCTTTATTGTGTCAAAGAAGAGGTCTTCTGATTCGTCTAAGAAGCTCAAGGGTATTCAAACTCTTACTCCTGCTAAACAAGAGGCTGCTGACATAATGAAAGCTCTCAAGGAAAGCAAGAAAATAAGCTTGAGACAGCCTAGAACTGGAGGCTCAAATGAAGGAACTGGTAACATACTAGGGGTTCCTGATGAGTCCACAGTGGTCTCTAGAGTCTCAAGTGAAGGAACTGGATCCAAGCCAGGGGTTCCTGATGAGGAAAAGCACATGAGGCTCTGGCTGGACCAGACCCTGAGCCTATGAAAGAAGACCAAACTAGACCAGACTCTAGAAAATTACATGTGTCTCTTGCTGGACCAAACCCTAAGCACATGGATGATGAATTCCTTGCTACAGCCTACCCAAAGGTTCATGAAAACCTGAAGCTCATAACAGACGAACGTGTCATCGATGAAAATGAGCAAGAGACAGCCTAGAACTGGAGGCTCAAATGAAGGAACTGGTAACATACTAGGGGTTCCTGATGAGTCCACATTCGTCTCTAGAGTCTCAAGTGAAGGAACTGGATCCAAGCCAGGGGTTCCTGATGAGAAAAAGCACATGAGGCTCTGGCTGGACCTGACCCTGAGCCCATGAAAGAAGACCAGACTGGATCAGACTCTGGAAAATTACATGTGTCTCTTGCTAGACCAAACCCTAAGCACAGCCTACCCAAAGGTTCATGAAAACCTGAAGCTCATAACAGACGAACGTGTCATCGAAGAAAATCCAGAAAGTCATTCTGGTTCTATGTCTTCCATGAAAAATCTCGATGACACTTATAACTTTGGGGATCAATTTCTTTATGACAAACCAACCTGATCCAAGTTATAGAGGAGTCTGATTCCACCATACCTATAACTTTGGGGATCAATTTCTTTATGACAAACCAACCTGATCCAACTTATAACTTTGGGGATCAATTTCTTTATGACAAACAAACCAACCGAAGATGATCAGGAGAAATCTAAAGTTATAGAGGAGTCTGATTCCACCATACCTGATCCAAGTCATCAGACAGTAACGTCAACTCCTCCAGTAATTGCTCCCTTCATAGATGTCTCATCTATTAAGCCGTCGTCACTGGTCTCTCCTCCACCAATCAACACGAAAGCTACAACAATCACCACATAAAGGGATGTCTGAAGTAAAGAAGACTGATCACTCTGCTGATGTTTTGGCTTCAATTAAATCCCAAGTTCCTACGGTTGTTGATGAATATCTAGGAACAAAACTTGATGATGCTCTCCTTAAGATTCTTGAATGACTGATTAATAGCTTTTAATTCTTCTTTTTAAAATATATATATAATATAATAATAATAAAATATATATATAATTAAGAAAAACAGAGGCTGCTGACATAATGAAAGCTCTCAAGGAAAGCAAGAAAATGAGCAAGAGACAACCTGGAACTGGAGGCTCAAATGAAGGAACTGGTAACATACTAGGGGTTCCTGATGAGTCCACAGTCATCTCTAAGCCTCAGTGAAGGCACCTGGATCCAAGCACAGGGTTCTGATAAGGAAAAGCTAATTCTTTAGTGGGAAGCAGATGTGGTCAGTGAACATTTTGACAGAGATGATAATGCTGGGGATGATAATGAGGAAACTAAGCCTGATCCTGAAGAAATATATAAGTAAAAGATGAACCAGGAAAAACTACTATGGAAACCGAAGTTGAATCCATGGTCACTGTTCCTATCCAACAAGTTTCTTCATCTGTTCCTTTACTGATACTTTCAGTCAATCGATCTCATCAATCACCTAAACCAGTATCTCCATCCCTAGTCAAGAAACATTCATTACAACTTTCACACACCAACATCCGCATTACACAGAGCATTCAGTTTCTTGAAATGGTCCCAAGTCACAGGCTCTGTTTCAAAAATCAAGTTCAGACCTGCGCCTTCTTTGAATTGAATCCTGGATTACTCAGATTTCAGACTCGTGCAAATCTCAGTTTCTCCAACACCATATGTTCCACCATCCAAGAAAGACTATGAGATCCTGATTATAAAACCATGTTTTAATGAGTACAATAAATCTCTCCACCACGAACTGTTTCCCCCATATCCCGTAAACTATGTTCTTTAGAGAGCTGTTGAATCCAGTTGGTTCACCTTCATGCAACTACCATTTATCAAGATGAACAATCTACTATACTTCACCAACAAATCAGAGAATTCAATCTCAAGTACTCATCAATGTTGAAGAATAATTCATGGACATCAATATGCAAAATTTAATAATGCAAACCCCTCCCTTCATAATATTTCTCCAAACTCTAGTTTTGAAGAAACTAATTTGACAAAGTGGGTCATATCATTAAATTTTCATCATCTTATTCAAATCTGTTTAATACTATCACTAAGTTGAACAATGAATCACTCATTAGAGAATGTTATTGCGATCCTTCGTCGTCCAATTCACTTCACACATAAAGTCAACTACAAGACATGCCATTTGGAGCTACTTTGACGCAAATGAAAATCCAACTCCATTCGGTGTGAAATGGTATGATCTACTATCTCAAAGATAGTCCCATGCCTCAATTCATGACTCCTGATCATAGCAGTTCAGGACCTGTGCTTTATGAAATGATGTTTGTTCAAATCCGTTCAGACCTCACGCCCAATTGACAAGAGACGTCTGTTGACAATATCTCCTCAGACCTCGTTTCAAATAAACAGAAGGCGCCAGATTATGACATCTCTGGCCCCATGCCCCCAAGGAAAAATGTTGTTTCTCTAGCAGACAAAACAGATTCGTCACAAAGGAGATCGAATTTCTATTCAATCATTTCTTTGAAGAATATTTCTCTTGGAATTTCTATTCAATCATTTCTTTGAAGAATATTTCTCTCCAACAAATGTTCATGCTGAAGAAAACAACAATGATCAAGCAGCGAATGCATCGTTTTGACAAGATGAATTTATCAATCCTTTCTGTACACCGGTACAAGACATTGCTGAGTCTTCCTCATGCAATATTGATAATGAAAATATGCATTCATTTCAACCAACAGAGTCATGAATACCAATGGACAAAAGATCATCCATTAGAACAAGTTATTGACAATCCTACAAATCCAGTGCAAACAAGACAACAGCTTGCCACAGATCCTGAAATGTGTATGTTCGCGCTCACCGTGAGTACAGAAGAACCAAAGAACAGTAAGGAGGCAATGGCTGATTCTGCATGGATCGAAGCAATGCAGGATGAACTTCATTAGTTCGACAGACCACAAGTCTGGGAACTCGTCGACAAACCATTTGGCAAGACAGTGATAAAGCTAAAGTGGTTATGGAAGAACAAAAAAAAGGATGAAGTTCAGACTGTTATTCGCAACAAAGCAATACTTGTAGCTAAAGGCTATGCTCAGGAAGAGGGTACTGATTTCGAAGAATCATTTGCTCCAGTTGCTCGTTTGGAAGCAGTTCGGATTTTCGTTGCCCATGCTGCACACAAGTCCTTTCCAATCTACCAGATGGAAGTTAAAACGGAATTTCTAAATGGTCCACTGAAGGAGGAGGTTTATGTTGCTCAGCCGGAAGGGTTCGTTGATCCTGAACATCCATAAAAAGTCTACCTTTTAAGGAAAGCTTTATACGGCTTGAAGCAGGCCCCAAGAGCCTGGTATGATGAATTATCCAATTTCCTGATGTCCAAAGGCTTTTCTAAAGCATTTTCAGACGTTGAGCATGCCGAATGCATTGATACTCGCAAAAGCACTTCTGGAGGGATACAGTTCCTAGGTGACAAACTTGTAAGCAAGATGTCAAAGAAACAATATTGCACTGCAATATCTTCAACAGAGGCACAGTATGTGGCGTTATCTGCAAGTTGTGCACAAGTAATGTGGATGAGGACACATCTTAAAGTTTATGGCTTCAACTACAACAAAATACTGTTGTACTATGATTCACAGTCAGCCATATCAATCTCATGCAAAGCCGTACAACACTCTCATACAAAGCACATCCATACTTGGTATCACTTCATAAACGAACAGGTTGAAAATGATATTATTAAATTATATTTTGTCAGAACTGAATACCAATTAGCTGATTAATTTACGAAAGCCCTTCCTGAGGATCAGTTTTTGTATCTTGTCAGAAGGATTGGTATGAGATGTTTGACTCCAGCAGAACTGGAGGTTCTGACAAACGTAACTGCTTGATATTATCATCAAACATCATCTTGTAAATATAAAAAAATGGCTTATGTACATTTCTGTGCATAACCCGGGCCTCATCGTAAAGGAAAATACACGTCTCAGTGCATTTTTCCTTAGCAACGAAAAGAGAAGTCTTTTCGGTATTGAGCTACTCTAACAAAACATTCAAAGTTTTGAGCTCATGACAATGGCTTGCAGTTATTTCTGACTGCAACCCGCTTTTCAATCTGAGGAACGCATGTCGTCGAAAAGACAGTTGTTCCTGACAACGGGTAATTAATTTTTCCCGGGCATGGATTATTTCATATCCATGCATCATAAGAATAAGTGTACGTTTCAGTGCATTTATTTGTCAAAATAAGAGAAATCTTATTTCAATTGGGAAAAAGTTGTCTTCACAATGAATCAATATTTTCAGTAATCACGAAAAGATTTTCAAAGATAATTCGACCACTCAAACAATGACTACAGCTCTTTAAATAGAAAACGGGTCATTATTTGAGAGGGAGAAAGTGCCAAATAATCTTTTAAACGATCTTTCAAAATAAGTCACGGATTAAACAGTTGAAGTTTTTGATAATGACAGATAACAATTTAAAGGGAGTTAATTCATATTAACTACAAGTGCTTTAGATGTCATTTGCTTCAAACTTTAGGGACTTATTTGCAATTGAAGACTTAGTGAATTCAGGCTTTAAACTACATACGACTAATATTGCCAACACGTCATAGTTAGTACAAAATCTTAGGAATGTTTGGAAATTCTTTCGTAGTTTAAAAAGCCTTGAAACTGATTCTCACGGGATAGATTTAAGTTTAGTAATTCTGCGAACACGATCTCAAGCATGTGTGCATACAAGGTTTTACTGATTCTGAGGTATCAAAACCATTAAGGGGAAGGAGTAAATACACTGAAAGGTACAACAACTGCACGTGATAGAACCCATAGCCTTATTTCATTTTTGGCCATTCCGGGAAGACAAATGTCTTAACCGCAGAGAAAATCAGTGTTTTATCTTGTTACTTTACGGTGCGCTATTCCAACCACATGGGAGAAATGATATCTTATCATTTATGGTATGCATCAGTTGAGATACCAGGGAAATGTGTTGACAGAAGATTGATTAGAGCGTGAGAAGATTGGTTACTGATTCAATTAATGCTTCCTTTAACAGTCAATCACCAAGAGTGTTTTAAAGGAGTAGAAATATTTGATCAAAGAGGTACATATTGGTATGATAAGTATGATGATTCCTTTAGTTAGTCAGCATCCAACCGGAAGAAATGTGTTCATTTGGGTCTTAGTTGACTTTGGTGTTTCAATTTATATCATCACTATCATGTTAAGAGAAATTAGACATCCGGGACTTAATTGACTTTGGTGTTACGGTTTCAAATTAATTGTGTACTTCATCGATTTGGGCGTCAGACTTCAAGTATTCTTAATGCAAATTGCAAGAAGGCTATGAATCTACTCAAGAAAGGATTGCTGATTCAAGGGGAAGCTAAGACAACTTCCAAAAGGAGAGTATCGAGACGGACTACAGACTGCTTACATGGACAAAATGACTATGTCATTTTCGGTTTGAACATTTTCAGGTCCTGTCTCATACATAATCTTGTGAATATATAAATGTGTAGTGTAGACTTAATTATAGGCTAATATAAATAGTGCTTGAGTACAAATTTTCAAGAATTTCTTAGAAAATTCAAAATCTTTCAAATTACAGTACTCAGCACTATCTTATATATCCTTCAATGATTGAGGGGGAGCATTAATATGTTCCAAACACGGCTTGTGAATAATTGGCACACTTTTCTCCGAAAGTTTATAACATATTTAAATCAATTGATATCCAAAATGTCAAATGATTTGAAATTTTTGATAAGGGGAGAAAAATGTGATTAAAATATGTAATGTGATCATATTACTCAAGTGTATACTCCACCAACATGTGCTAAACAGTTTCGAATACCGATGCACATGTTGAGGGGGAGCTTTTCTGAAAAGCAAAAACAATCGGGTACTAAACACTTTGATAGTTTTATCATAAGTACCTGATTGAGTTTTTCAACAGTGATTTTATGGCAAGGTGAACTGTACCAAAAGACTGACCATGTATTTACTGTTATCGAAGTTATAAGGATGGTAAGGTTAGGTACTCGTTCCCATGATCCTGCCAGAACCGGAGGGATCTACCCAGGGACTATCCACTAGTTAGTGTAGAAGTCCTTAGGTATGATAAAAAGGAGTAAATGTGAGGAAAAGGGAATAGTGCCGACTGAGATGGAGCTAGTACTTGAATAAACCCAACAAGGTTCTAGTCATGAAATCTTGGTAAGCACTAAAGGGGTTGAAGAATGAAAAAGAATTGTACGGATAAAGGGTGTAAAGAAAGAAGCCCTCCATACACTTAGGCAGAAACCGGGTCAATACATATGCTGTCAAAATCACTAAAATGATTGCTGACATTGAAGTGACATCATGGACCCAGTGATGCAATGCACAACCCTCCCAAGCCACTCAGAATCTCTCAAAAGATTTCTGTTTCATTTCTCACGGAGACTAAACATGTAATCTACTGACTCACTCACTCCGAGTAAGTCGGTATTGAAAAGGTGGCAGTCAGCTCCAGCCTCCGATCACTAAAATCAAAACGCACTTTTGAGTCTAGAGCCAAGAGATCATCAATTAATCTCGTTAGGACAATTCCAATTTACTTGTTATTCACACACTGTGATTACAAGTTTTATCATAAGAGTCCTACGCATTATCCTTGTGATTTTGCCAGAACATCCGAGTGATACGTAAGTATTCACAGTGAAGATGGAAATCCTGCTTGAGCCAACTTCAAACAAGCTCATGGTAGGTGACTTGTGAGATCCTTAATGGATCAAACTTGTGAAAACTGGAAAACAACAACGGTGCGATTCTACATGAATCAAACTTGTTCCAGTATACGAATTGACGGTTATTGGACTTTGGAAAACAAATAAAACTTTCGATGTGTTACAAAACTCTTTTGCAAAGTATCGCATCGATTGTTTTTACAAACCAATTTTCTCTTTATTGCTAACTGTTTTATTACAGGAACATTTAAAGATGGAGATGGAGATACCGTGTTCCAACAAAATCAAGTTCATAACCGCGTGCTCATTCTCAAACGACTCATTCGAAGATATCATGAAAGCTCAAGTATCTGTTATTAAAGCTTCCGCAACTCTGAATATTCAAGCTTTCAAGATCAAGAAAAGTGTGAGCATATCATTCCGAATGACACAAGTTCACAAGATGGCAAAAGATCACATGATGATGATTAAAGATTATGATTGGATGATGATCTCAAAGAAGCTCAAAGATCACATACAAGTCAAGCTAAAGCCTAAAAGTCTAAAGTTCACTGCTTCAGATTCACAAGATACAGATCAATGAAATCAAGCGTTTACGAGCTATACATAAGATCAATCTGAAGATTGAAGATCTTAAGTTTAGTATTTTCAGGGGTGACCTCCCTTAGGGGGAGATTGTTAGATATTAGAAAAAGACTCGGTCACCCCATGTATTTTACTGTTCAATATAGCTCGTAGTTTAATAGGTAAACGTATGACTTTCGGTATTGAACCGGGTACTAATACCCGGTGTATTGTAAGAACTATAAATACCTCTTCCAACTTTGGAAGAGGTAAGCATCTATTCATTTTACACACACTCTTTAGTGTGTTTTCCTTTTCTCTCTCAACTATTCTCTCTCTCTAACTTTCTCTCTCTAGATCTCTTTAGATCTATACATGTTTGTGTGAATTCGGGAACCTACAATTGGTATCAGAGCCTAAGTGGATTCGTGATTGATTCGTGTGTGGTTAATAAACCAAATTTCGTGGCTTATTTTGGCTTAGAAAAGCCCACGGCTCAAAGAGCTTAATTTGGGCTTATTACTTGGTTAATCTTGTGGTTTTTCTTGCCATATAAGCTCAAGAAGTTATATTGTTGCTAATACAAGTGATCAAAAAGCCTCAAGTTCGATTTCAAAGAATAAAAGGTTTGAATTTTTAAGTGTTCTTCGCGGAGAGTTGCTTCGTTTTTAAAGAACCACAAAGAAATACATGTTATTGGATGTTTAATCTTCAAATACCATCTTAGTATTACATGTTTCTAGCTTATTTTCGTGGATAATAAGCTTATTTGGCTTGAGTTGGTTGAATTCGAACTAATGTTCTTCGTGGAGGTTTGAGTATTTTATTATACTCTAACCGGCGGTTTGACAAAAGGTAGGGACAAGATCCAGAAATTTAGGAAAAAGTCAAAGGCGAGTTGCCAAAAGTCAATGGCGAGTTGCTTGTTCGCGGCGGTTTACACAGGATAGTGGCGAGTTGGCTTGAAAATAATAGCCGGCGAGTTGGTAAAAGGTACGGCGAGTTGCTAAAACACACAGCGAGTTGCTAAGATTATAGGCAGCGAGTTGCTAAACGGCGAGTTGCTAAACGGCGAGTTGCTAAACGGCGAGTTGCTAAACGGCGAGTTACCAAACAGCGATTTGAGTATTTTATTAGGGCAGCGAGTTGTCAAAAGAAGCAGCGGTTTGATTATTCTATTACACGGCGGTTTGCTTACACTAGCAACAATGAGGTCAAGTTACAAAAAAGATTTAAAATACCGTCTTGTACTTGCCTTACAACATACAATTTACAAAATAAGTTCATGTATTCATAATACACGAAAACAATAACATAATGCCCTCCTTCAACATTGTATAGTTTGTTACCAGCAGCAAAGAATCCAAGACCAAGAACAACTCCCAACTTTATCAACATTAAAGCCGGACCAACAGTAGGTAAAGTAGGTAACTTACTCATATTTCCTATTATTCAAAATCATTAGAAAAATATGAGCTAACCATATTGTTTAATAAAGGAAAACCTAAAATCCTTTAGATGTGAAATAAGAAAATCCAGACACCCTCATACTTGTTCTCTTCACAACACACCACCATTATTAGGTAGTATATGTTTTAGCCTAATTTCAGGCTTAAATGCTCATTCTATACATCCTATTTTTTGTAAGCCCATTATTATAGTTTCCCTATAAGTTTTATGACATTAGTTTGACGATTTCAAAGATGGACTTAAAGTATAATGTAGAACAATCAAACAACATACATAGAAAGAGGAAGAGAGGTGGTTTTAGAGAGAGAGTGGTTGGATGAACATTTTAGAGAGAGAAAGAAACATAAAAGAAAACTTGTATTATGTGTGTGAATAATGAACAACCAACACCCTCTCCAAGGCATGAAGATGGTATTTATACCACCATATGGCCGGCCATGGATTGCTTGTGGGATTTCCATGGGCCTTTTGACCCACTTAGATTACTAAACATTACATTTACTAACTACATGCTTTGAATAACTATTATTGGAAATGACCGATACTTTTCGTGTTTCTAACAATCTCCCTAAGGCGGTCACACCAATTTTTACCAAGACTTTAATCTACATACTATGCTTTAACTTTAGTCTTGAGCTCGTAGTCTTTAACTTCAATCATTAACTTGTGAATTGATGTAGTGATCATAGACTTTAGGCTTGAGCTTGTTCCTTTATCTTGACTTGTATGTGATAATGTGATCTTGAACACCTTGAGATCATCAACCAAGCATAATCTCATTTTGGCATCTTGTAAACTTTGCCATCTTGTAAACTTGTAACTTTTGGACCGACATGCTCATACCTTTCTTGATTTGTTGACTTGAAAAACTTTAATGCAACATCTTTCTTGAAATTCTTTAACTTTAACACTTCGTCACTTCGAGAAAGACATTCGATATCAGAGTAACAGAAACTTCTTTGAATTTCTTTAACTTTAACACTTCGTCACTTCGAGAAAGACGTTCGATATCAGATTAACAGAAACTTCTTTGAAATTCTTTGACTTTAATACCTCATCACTTCAAGAAAGACGTACGATATCAGAGTAGCGGAAGTCATGAAACATGTACTTGAGCTTTTATGATGTCTTTATGTTTGTTGGTCGAGTATGAGCATGTGGCTATGAATCTGTGAGTCATCATGGAACCAAACAGAAGAATTTTGGTAACATCCTGAGTGTAGATGCAAATTAATGGTATAAGATTGTGGTTGATTCAAAATGTGGCCGTACTACCCCATCTCGATACGTATTATGAAGACTCTTCTTACAATCGACTAAGTAATATGATTCTTCTTTCGAACCATCCACTAGGGCTTGTATTGTGCTTCCCCATTGCAATTTTCGCTTAGCAATGCCCAGAATTTGCTTAATAGCACAAGTATAGATTAAGTGTATGACGTTAGTGCATAATTGATAGTGTGAGCATTCAAAAAATCAACAATTTCCTTAAACCCAGCACTTTCAGCGGGTTTCTCTAAAAACGCAACCATGTTGTGAGTATCCGCAAACGTTAGGTCCGACATTGTGTTGGGTTTTGATGATAAGCAATGAAATTGAGTTAGGGTTTATGATTAGAGAGTATATGAAAAAGTGAAATCGATTGAATGAGTGATTGAAACTCTTAATCGAAGTATTTATGAAAGTACCCTAAACAGCATTAACATTCAACTGATAGCATTAAGTTATGCCTAGCAGCATTAACTTTTCAACTAGCAGTAATAAGTACCCCAGCAGTAGTAACTCAGCAGTAAGTTATGCCTAGCAGCATTAACTTTCACCCACCAGTAGTAAGTTATGCCTAACAGCATTAACTTTCAACCAGCAGTAGTAAGTTATGCCTAGCAGCATTAACTTTGAATTACCAGTATTAACTCCAATTCCATTTTAAACAGCTCTTCCATCATCAAATTAACATTTTGACTCACAAAAACTCTCTGTCTGTTTTTGATTTCTCTCAAATCTTTTATCTCACAATTCTCTCTATCTATTTTTGCTTTATCTCTATTCTTTTAGCTCACAAGTCTCTCTATCAGTTTTTGCTTTCTCTCTATTCTTTTAGCTCACAATTTAACACATTCCTTTGAATTTCCTACAAAAGTTAGTCTAAAAACACAAGCCATATTGTTCACAATTAATACAGTATTAATTATACTTAACAATATTAAGTATAACTAACAGCAGAAACTTAGTAGTATTAAGTATAACTAGCAGCACTAATTATACTTAACAGTAGAAACTTTTTATGACTTTAATAACAGTACTAATCCATTCAAGACTTTTTAAAAGAGATAAAATATTTTAGAGATTAAGCATTCCAATACTAGCAATCAAATATTGAAATCTACTTACATCAAAGGCTTTTGTAAGCAAATCTGTAACATTTTTGTCAGTATGGATTTTAACCATTTGAATTAACTTCTTTTCATTGCTATATCTAATAAATTGATGTCTAATCTCTATATGCTTAGTTTTAGAATGAAAAACTGGATTTTTAACAATGCACATAGTACTGTTATTATTAATAAATATTTTGGTATGAATAAAGTTGTACCATAATCAAGAAGTTCATTTTGAATCCAGAGTACTTGTCCACAACAACTTGAAGCAGCAACATATTCAGCTTCTGTTGTGGAATTTGCAGCCACAGTCTGTTTCTTGCATTGCCATGAGATCAATCTACACCCAAGGAATTAACAACCTCCTGTTGTTGATTTCCTATCCAAGCTTGCTCCAGCATAATCACTATCAGTGTATGCTACCAAATCAAAAAGAGAATCTTTTAGATACCAAAGGCCTAATTTTGGTTGACCTATTAAGTACCTAAAAATCCTTTTCACAGCATAAAGGTGTGAAACTTTTAGGTTGAATTGGTATCTTGCACAGGCACACACTGCAAACATAATGCCAGGCCTTGAAGAAGTCAGGTACATCAATGAACCAACCATTGATCTATACATGTGAACATCTACTTCTTCACCATCTTCATCCTTGAGCAGAGGCTTGTTAGTTTCCATAGGTGTGCTTACTGTCTTGACATCAGTAAAATCAAATTTCTTCAAAATCTCAGCCACATACTTGTCTTGACTGATAAAAATCCAATCCTTCTTCTGTTTTACTTGCATTCCTAAGAAGAATTGAGTTTCACCCATGAAACTTATCTGACACTTCTCGTGCATCATTTTTCAAATGCATTGCATAATGACTTTCTATGTAGAGCCAAAATGATATCATCTACAACACTTGAACTACAAACTATCACATTTTTCCCTTTGATAACAAAGTCCACTAAACTAGACAATGCAGGTTCACTTCACAATCCTAGTTCTACGTTGAATTACTCTAAACTCTTTAACTATTTGATTAGTACCCAACAAAGAATTCTTCATCAAGCCTTACCATCAAACTTACCTAAGTCATCTATGGTATTGAGAATTGTAACAGGATACCCAAATGGTTCCATATAGCCTAAAGCTGGTTTTCTACCAAGAAAAAGTTCATAAGGGGTCTTGTTATGAAGCTTGGTTACTAATACCCTATTTTGCACATAGAAAGCAGTATTAACTGCTTCAGCCACAAAAATGTAAAAAAGTAGTAGGTAGCTTAGAATCAGCTAGCATTGTCCTAGCAGCCTCAATTAGTGTTCTATTTTTCCTCTTAGCTACTCCATTTTGTTGAGGAGTTCTAGCTATACTAAATTCTCTCTTAATATATTTTCTCTCACAAAACTGATTCATCTCCTTATTCTTGAACTCAGTTCCATTGTCATACCTAATTACCTTAACCCTTTGATCTATTAGATTTTCTACTCCAGTTATAAAGGACTTAAGAATGCTCAAGTCCTATCCTTAGTTAGCTAAAAGAAACCCAACAAACTACTATAATCATTGTGACAAACTAGGCAATACATCTTTATTCATTAAGGCTTTTACAAATGTTGTAACCAAACAAATCCATGTGCAACAATGTAAAAGGTTGGCTGATTTGAACTTACTGTTTTGGACTTACAAAAGCTCTATGTTGCCTTTCCTTTTTTGACAAGCAACACAGGTGTTGATTATTTTCAAAAAACATTTAGTAAACCTCTTACAAGATTCCCTTTAACCAGTTTATATCATAGTTTAGAAATTATATGTCCAAGCCTCCTATAACTAAAGTTTTTAGATTCAACAGATGTGGCTTTTGCAAAGAGACAATTTAGACTCTTTAGGAACCAATATTCTTTAAATCAACACTAAACATATTGTTTCTTTTCTAGGAACTTTAATAAAATATACCTTTCATTAGTTAACTAATGTTTGGAGAAAAAAACAATACATTCAGTGTCATTAAAGAGAACACTATTCTTTTTGTCACACATTTGAGAGACACTAAAGAGGTTAAACTTTAACTCTCTTACAAAATACACATTCTCAAAATCTAAAATTACTAGTTGTGATTGTACCTCTGCCTGTGATTTTCCCTCCTTTAGGGTTACCACCAAAGGCAACATATCCTCCATCAATTTCATCAAATTTAGTAAGATAGGACATGTTCCTTGTCATGTTCCTTGAGCATCCACTGTCAATCACTCATTTCTCTTGCAAATCTTGTTGTGGATTGCCCTGCACATAAGGTAAGAAAATCAGTCTCTTTTGGGGACCCAAACCATCACTGACTTGGATCTGCCTTGTGCATCAATATAATCAAATCTTTTAAATATCATTGATGCACTATTGTGTTTGGAAACATGGTCTAAATTTTTTTTTTTCTTGGTCTCTAACCCTAACAAGCTGAGGTCTTAACAGCATTAACCTAGTTTCTCTTAACAGCATTAAGTACTGCTTTTGGCCTAGTAGTATTAACCTTTTGATTGAAATTACATTTTAGTTGTAGTTATTTGTTAAGGGGCCCCCTCAAACATGTTGAATTGTGCATTAAAAATTAAAAAGAAAGATTTATCATTGGTCTAGCACTATTTATTGTTATTTTTGGGTGGGCAGTATTAACTTGTCTGGCAGTATTAAGTGATACTACGCCAGACTTCATTAATACTGCTCTTGGAACCATGTTCTTTTTAGGGCAGGGGTGAGTCTTTTTGACAAAATTCTGATGATTCACCCTTTTAGCATTGTTTGAAACAGGTTTTATATTTTGAAACTGTTTTTGATTCACCTTTTTACAATTACCTGCAAGTGATCAAAACTTCCACATACAAAACAAGCTTTGTTAAACATCTCAAAGTTACTTCCTAATCTTTGAGACATCATATTATTCCAGTTTCTTTAATTGCCTCTAAGAGTATGAGTGTTTTGCCTAAGTTGTTTAACTTGTTTAGCAGTTTTCCTAGCAGTTTTTCCTTTAGGTTTAAGAAACTCTATCATAGCAAAACTAGGCTTAACTGTTTTCTTTTCAATCTTAGCCTGAGGCACATCTTCTTCCTCACTTTCAGACACCCAATCCTCAATAATTAGAGCACCATTATTCTTCCTAACTGCTTTAGGCTTTGCTTCACTAGCCTTAGCTTCACTTTTCTCAACTACAAGCTTAATAACTATAGGCTCACTTGTAAACTCTTCTAAACCAGAGAATGACATATCAGGTTTTGGAGGCATAAAGTTTCCTGTATAGGGAGGTGGAACAGAATTATACCCTAAACCTGTTTTGCACTTATCAACTATCTGACAGTCTATTAATTTGCTTAAGTTTTTAGATGAATTCTCAAAATTTTCTACTGTTAGCTGAATTTCATCTTTTTGTTTTTGAGCAAGTTCTTCCTTCTAAGCTCTGTAATGGCTACTTCTCTTAAATGAATCTCACATTTTAAGACCTTGATATCTTCCTTATAAATAGACTCATTTTTCTTATAGACTAGAAGTCTTGCTTCTACAGATTCTAAACCTGTTTTATAAGCAATAACATTTATCTTAGATGTCCTTAAGTCTTTTAACAATTGTTCATTTTGTTCTTTAAGATTTTTAACATTTTCCAAACAAGATGATGAACAATTTGAATCAGTAGATACCTCAGAGTTAGAACTTGTAGAAGAGTAAGCTATGAGTGCAAAGTTAGTTGGACCTTCTTCTGCTTGATCACTCCAATTATAACTAGAACCATCACAAGATACCAAAGCATTAGAAGTAATTATCTCTACTAGCATAACCCTTCTTGTGTTCTCCCTATTCCTGTTTTCTTGGTTCCTTGGAGCCTTGCACTCCCTTGCAAAGTGTCCCCTTTTGTGGCAGTTGTAACACTCCACCTTTGACTTATCAAACCTAATGGTCTCATTACCATTAACAGTAAGCTTTCTTCTAGTATTCTTTAAGAATCTCCTTGCCCTCATTGTTAGCATAGCCATCTCTGTTGGGAATTATACATTCCTGAC